>JACGAQ010000996.1:0-77050 GCA_014119065.1 Orius insidiosus
TTTTAGACAGAAAACCCCATTTTACATGATTTTTAGAAGTTTGCTATTTTTGACAAGGAACCATTTCAACAGATTTTTAGTTTTCCTCAGTTTTTTGACATGAAACCCATTTTGATTTTTAGAAGTTTTCCTCGTTTTTTTTTACAAGGAACCTTTTAGAATTTCATCAGCTTTTTGAGAGGGAAATCACATTTTTACAGGATTTCGGTGTTTTTCTCAGTTTTCACAGAAAAACCCCATTTTTACACGATTTTAGTATTTTGATATTGACAAGGAAACCCATTTCAACAGAATTTTTGGAAGTTTTTTCTTGCCTTTTAGAGAGAAACCCCATTTTTACATGATTTTTAGTAGTTTCTCAGTTTTTTGACATGGAAACCAATTTTAACAGAGTATTAACTATGTTTTTGAGAGAACCTCATTCTTGAAGATTTTGGGAGTTTTTCTCAGTTTTTTGACATAGAACCCCATTTTTGATTTTTAGAAGTTTCCTCGTTTTTATGAAGAAACCCATTATAAAGAATATTCCCTCAGCTTCTTGAGAGAGAAACAGATTTATCAGATTTTGGTGTTTTTCTCAGTTTTTTGACAAGAAACCCCATTTTTACATGATTTTCAGAAGTTTCATCGGTTTTTTTGCCAAGAAACCATTTTAACCCTTCGAGACCGCAGGCAACTTAGTTGCCCACGGGAACTACGGAAGCCTCCTAAGATATTTAATACTTCGCTCCCATGGCGCTAGCGACATGCAAAACTGGCATCTGTTGGGAAGAAATGAACGCATCACTCGTCGCTTTCTGTGCTTTGCTGGCTGGGAGCGGAGAGAATGAGGGAAATTCCTGCTCCAGTACCACAGAGAATCCGGCGTCAGACGCGTCTCGAAGGGTTAACAGAATATTCCCTCTTCCCTTCAGCTTTTTGAGAGAGAAACCCCACTTTACATGTTTTTGGTAGTTTTTTCAGTTTTTTGACATGGAAACCCATTTTTACAGAATATTCACTCGCTTTTTCAAGATTTTTTACAGGATTTTTCTCATTTTTTAACAGAAAAACCCCATTTTTACATGCTTTTTAGTAGTTTCCTATTTTTTGACAATGAAACCCATTTGAACAGAATATCATTTGCCTTTTTTGAGAAAGAAGCCCCATTTATACAGAGTGTAGAAGTTCGCTAGGTTTTTAAACTGGGGGATAAACTAAAGGCCTGCAAAAGCTCCACCACACGTTTGGGGTCCTCTCGCTAAAAAGCTTGCGAATCTTTGAGATAGCATATATGCAGGGTCTGAAACTCAAATTTTTGTCGCCCTCCCTCATTCCTTTCAACAAAGTAAATAATACAACTTCAAAAACTCACATTAACACATTTAACAATGAGATAATCAACATCAAAATATCGATAATCGAGCGAAGTCGTTCGGCGAGTAAAGCGCACTTTTATACTCTTCCACTCCAATCGTACACCAATTAAGAGTATCGTCCTCAAAGTCTGTTGCTCTATAAGCTGATCTACAGCAGAACCTAAAATAAGAAAGAAAATTACCGAATATAAAAAAAAGAATAATTTCAATCTTACTGCTCGCTCCGAAGACAATTGTAGGAACAAAAATTAAGAAAATAGGCCATTTAAAATTTAAAATGGCCATAATTGGACGGAAATTTTAAAACTAAAAAAGTTGAGATTCACATTCAACAAGTAGTTTTTGTTTTGAAAACCGAATGGCATGGAAACAACGCCCATCAACGCCCAAGAACACTAGCGCATTCTACAGATCTCAATAGTTGGCCTCCCTGAATTGTCATTTATAACCACCTAAAAAGATTTGTTTGTAAATTTTAAAAACGAAGTGTGCATTTCATTATGTCTCGATTAAATAATTTAAGTACGGGGGAAAAGTTGCTTTCGATCATTGATGACATATCATTGATATCTAAGTAAGTTTAATCTATTATGATTTTCATTTATGATTGTTTTTAGGGAAATAATTGAAAATGCGATAGCGATGAAACATCAAAGTTGTGTGGGGCAGAGCAGATACATTTGACTGAGCTTCTTATAGTGAAAGATAATGATTGAAGGAGACTTTAAAGTTGGCTTCGGAGCAGGCGAAGACAAATCAGAGGATGGACCTTCTTAGAGCGGAAGTCGACAAGCTTGATCAGGACATACAGCAGCTTCAGAGGCAGTTGAAAGAAGCGGAGCAAATTTTAGCGACGGCGATATATCAAGCGAAGCAGAAATTGCAGTCGATAAACAGGGCGAATAAGAGGCCAGTGAATTCCGAGGAGTTGATCAAATTCGCACATAGGATAAGCGGTTCAATGCTGTTTGTGCGCCGCTTTCTTGGCAGCCTGGAGACCACGTCGGCCATACCCGACCGATATTGATATGAGAGTCGGGTTTTTGGGCAGACTCAGCGATATGCCTCTCAACGGTCATATGATCCAACAAGCCAACGCTTTAGGTGGAGATATCCATCGGACTGGTCATAACCCAGGTATTTTCATATCTTCTCAATTTCTTCAAATTTCTTTTTTTTAGAACCACCGGCTTCCCAGCAGAACCAATTCGCCTGGCATTCATCTGGCGAAATCCACATGTCCGTAGGGCAAGGCTCCGTCCCTATGGACACCCGAAATCACACTAAAGACAACGAAGATGTTGAAGTCATGTCCAGTGATTCCAGCAGTAGTTCTTCAAGTGACTCCCAATAAGTTTTATTTTTAAGTAATTTTTTATACATAAATTGTAAATAATATTTATAGATCGTGATTAAATTTTTGTCAGCAAAGTACATACTCAACATTACACCTTTTTTTTTTAAATATCAGCGAGTTTAGCAAAATTTTCTTCAAGATCGCTGAATCGCGGACTTTAAGTATTTCTAGATGAATCAGGGCGTTTTTTTCCTTCTTTTTTTCTCTCTCTCACAACCACCATTTTTACAAGATTTTCGATGGTGCGAGTCAAAACTTAAGACACTGACCCACGAAGGCCAGACTTCGTTGAAAGTCTTTTCGCCAGGTTTTTTGGACAAAAAGATCCTATTTTTACAGTATTTTCATGAGTTTTTCTTGGATTTTTGGAAGTTTTTTCACTTTTTTTGTCAGAGAAACCTTTTGCCAGTCAAAATGTGAGATGGACCCCATTCCCTTATTCAGTTGACTTTATGTGGCTAGTTTTTTTATAGAGAAAACCACAAATCCTGTACAAATAAGGTCAATCTGTCAAAAAAAAAAAAAAAAAGGAGAAAATCCTGTAAAAATTGGGTTTCTCTGACAAAAAAGTGAGAAAAATCCAAGCAAAACTCATGAAAATCCTGTAAAAATAGGATCTTGTTGTCCATAAAACCTGGCAAATAGACTTTCAGCAAAATCTGGCCTTCGTGGGTCAGTGGTCTTAAGCTTTTGACTCGCACCACCGAAAATCTTGTAAAAATGGTGGTTGTGAGAGAGCAAAAGAAAAAAAAACGCCCTGATTCATCTAGAAATACTAAATTTGGGAAATATCTCATTTTTAGAAGACTAAAATCTTGACATTTAAGACGCTTTTGTTTGGGATTTCTGTTTCCAGCAATTTTTCATCGAGCTTTTCCGCAGATTTCTGTATGAATCAGGGCGTTTTTTTTTTCTTTTTTTCTCTCTCTCACAACCACCATTTTTACAAGATTTTTAGTGGTGCGAGTCAAAACTTATGACCACTGACCCACGAAGGCCAGACTTGCTAAAAGTCTGTTCGCCAGGTTTTTGGACAAAAAGATCCTATTTTTACAGGATTTTCATGAGTTTTTCTTGTATTTTTGGAAGTTTTTCTCACTTTTTTGTCAGAAAACCCTTTTGCCAGTCAAAATGTGAGGTGGACCCTTATTCAGTTGACTTTATGTGGCTTTTTTTTTACAGAGAAAGCCACAAATCCTGTAAAATAAGGTCAATCTGTCAAAAAAAGGAGAAAATCCTGTAAAAATTGGGTTTCTCTGACAAAAAAGTGAGGAAAATCCAAGAAAAACTTATGAAAATCCTGTAAAAATAGGATCTTTTTGTCCAAAAACCTGGCGAAAGACTTTCAGTGAAGTCTGGCCTTCGTGGTCAGTGGTCTTAAGTTTTGACTCGCACCACCGAAAATCTTGTAAAATGGTGGTTGTGAGAAGACTAAAAATCTTGACATTTAAGACGCTTTTTGTTTGGGATTTTCACTGTTTCCAGCAATTTTTCATCAAGCTTTTCCGCAGATTTCTGGATGAATCAGGCTTTTTTTTTTCCTCTCTCTCACAACCACCATTTTTACAAGATTTTCGGTGTGAGTCAAAAACTTAAGACCACTGACCCACGAAGGCCAGACTTCGCTGAAAGTCTGTTCGCCAGGTTTTTTGGACAAAAAGATCCTATTTTTATTTTATGATTTTTCTTGGATTTTTGGAAATTTTTCTCACTTTTTTGTCAGAGAAACCCTTTTGCCAGTCAAAATGTGAGATGGACCCTTATTCATTGACTTTATGTGGCTAGTTTTTTTATAGAGAAAACCACAAATCCTGTAAAAATAAGGTCAATCTGCAAAAAAAAAAAAAGAAGAAATCCTGTAAAATTGGTTTCTCTGACAAAAAAGTGAGAAAATCCAAGAAAAACTCATGAAAATCCTGTAAAATAGGATCTTTTGTCCAAAAAACCTGGCGAACAGACTTTCAGCGAAGTCTGGCCTTCGTGGGTCAGTGGTCTTAAGTTTTTGACTCGCACCACCGAAAATCTGTAAAATGGTGGTTGTCAGTGAGAGAAAAGAAAAAAACGCCCTGATTCATCTAGAAATACTAAATTTGGGAAATATCTCGTTTTTAGAAGAATAAAAATCTTGTCATTTAAGACACTTTTTTTCGGGATTTTCGTTTCCAGCAATTTTTCATCAAGCTTTTCCTTCAAGGTGGACACAGTTTGGGAGCTTTAGCTATATCAAGTTTAGACTTGATTTTTATTCTAAATAACGCGAGATATTTTCAGCAAAGTCTGGCCTTCGTGGGTCAGTGGTCTAAGTTTTTGACTCGCACCACGAAACCATCTTTGGTGTAAATCCCTAAGGAGATATTTTCAATTTCAGAAGGTCCTGAATTCATCTCCCAGCTCATGGCCTTAGACTAAAAAGAGCGCACATTTTGAAGTAGCGCTGTAGACAAGGTGTCAACAATCGAAGTTGTACATTTAGAAGGTTAAGTTAAGGTTTTCTGCTGATTGTTCTTATCAAATTTTAAGGTATAAATAATAAAGCTATGTGTTGCACAGCGTATCCTTATTACGTCTGTGTTGTCTCAAAATTTTCATAGGTAACGATTTTTTCAAATAAACCTAATGCCGAAAGTAACCGACGACAAATTAACGAAACTTCTTTCCGATTTGGGTCGTTCGACGTTGCGAGGTATACGCCGATGCCCAAAATGTAAAGTTTACAACGGCTCGAGGGGCCTTAGCTGTAAAAACCCAGCATGTAACGCCATTTTCAAAGATTCCGGTAACAAAAATAAAAAACCTTTGGAAGTCGTCAAACTTCAAACAGGAACATCAACACAAGTATAAACATCTTTTTTATTTCATTATTTAAAAATGTTTTAGATTTTCTCAGTGAGAGTTTCGGATAAAGGTTTGGATCATCGTGGTTTTGTCCAGCTTCCCTTAAATCAGTCCCTATCTGAAGAAACGGAAACGAATTTTTTTTCACAACTTTCTGCCCTCTGTTTTGTCGATTCTTGCCAAAGACTTTTTAACAACAGCATCCTTAAATGCCATGTAAGGGTCTTTGACACCATGGATGTCTGGATTTTAAGGCTAAATAGAAGCCTTATGGCATTATGGCAGAACCCCTTACTTTGGCATAGACTAATAAAATTAAATTTTATACTTTTTTAAGGAAAAACAACCTTTAAATATAAGTTCCTGTTCTCACATACAACTTGCTACAAGATGCTCTGAAGAGGCGCAGGCACTTAAAATAAAAAACGAAGCCATCCAATCTCTGAATGTCTCCGAAGAAATAAAAGAAGTAAAATTTTTATAATCAATTTTTCTCTAACTCTGATTTTAGTCTATTTGTGAACTTGCGAATGGAACGCCAGGTCCTTTGGTGCAGCGAATCACCAAAAACGTCATGGCTGTCAAATGTAAAGTTTCAACGAAACATCCTTTGGGATATCTTCATGTTTCTTTTTTCTCACAAACACAAACAAGGAAAATCAATTTATATGCGGCTGCACATCCAAAGTAAATACATTTTTAGTCTAGATTATAAAGTTATTTTTTTAGGGTAAAAATTCGACTATGGACAAAAACTGCGTTCATTATTATTCATGCATTGCTGCATTTTAAGCGACGATAAATACACAGAGGAATTCTCCAGTTTATTTTGAAGAAAACAAATGAAACCTATGCTATCGAAATCGCTCCTGAAGGTATTTGCTAATTATTTTCAAACGATTTATTTTCCGTTTTAGAAATAGATGTTGAAGGGAATCCGTATGTGGCGATTTTAGAAAGTACTATCGAACATGATGTTGAAGTTGAAGTTAAAGATTTTATCCTTCCCGATATTACGCAGGTATAAACATTATTTCTATAACTAGTAAGAAGTAATGGATATCCCCTTTATTTTTTTAACTATTGAAGATGGAAGCTTTTTTAATTTTTTTAAGGCTTCAGGAGTTCAGTTTTTCAGATTTCATTTTAACTTCCTTAAAGAAGTTATTGTGATACCCTCAACGTCGGGTTTTTGGGGAAGGGTCTTCCAGACCCCGGAGGGTCAAATCGAATATTGATCTTTACCGATCTCAACTTGTGGTGCCGGCCGGCCGTCCGTAGCATTTTTTTCCGGAACACTTTAGGCCACAGTTTTCATCCGATTTCTTTTCACCGTGAAGAAGAATGTAACGAGGGCGATTTTTAATTTCGAAAAAATGGCGAGATATGTCTGTTTGAAATTTTAAAAAATTCGCTGCGGCCGAACCGTTGGTCCGATTTTCACCAAATTTTCACCAATTACTCCTTATATTTTTTAGAATTTTTGGTGAAAAAAATTGCCACTTTTTAATTATTATTTTTTTTAGTAGGGAGAAATTTCATACTTCTACCCATTACGAGAGGCACATCCCTAGGCCAAAGAGCCCATTATTTCTACCTGACACTTAAAAATTTTCAAAAAAAGAACTTAAAATTTTTAGAAAAAAAAGCACAAATTAAAAAAGAAAACCGGAAAATTTCAAAAAAAACTTAGACAATTTTTCAAAAAAAAAAAAAAAAAAAAAAAAAAAAAAAAAACTTCCCCTCCCATACTTCCCCCTCCGTTGTACTCCCCTCCCTTATACTTCCCCCTCCAATATTGTTACTTCTTTAAGGAAGTTTTCGTTGGAAGCTCTTCAAACCAGTACTTTTTAATTTTAGGAGTTTGAAGGTTTGTCTTCAGTAGTTGATGTCGCTCAAGAATTAGAAGAAAATCTCGGTCCAACTTTAGAATCAATGATTTCAGTCGACGAAGATAAAACTTTTAAGGTAAAATGTTAACTATTGTCAATATTTTAATTTTTCTTCTCTTAGAAACCAAAGACAAAACGCAAAAGTCCTTCGAAAAAACCGGCTGTCGTTAAAAAACGTACGAAGAAGCCATCTTTTCCTAAAGAAATCACTGGAGGTAAAATTAATATTTGATTTTTTCCTTTTTCTTTGAATTCGCTGCCAAAATCTCCAATTTGGGGAAGACTGAGGCCATAGGCATGATCCCTGCCAAAACCTAAACTAGCTTTTGAAGATGGCTTCTTAAATTGTCAATTTTTGCAGAAAGAAGTGTGAATGAATCAAACACTAGTTTAAGCTTTATAAAATGGCTCGCCTCTGTCACCGAAAGGATAAATCAAACGATGCATTATCAATTCGATGGAAAACCTGAACCTCTAGTCTTCCACGCACCTCATGTATACTTTTAAAATTGCTTTTTTTAAAACTTGATTATTTATTTAAAGGAATTTTTCGAGTGCCTGATATCAAGATTTGTCTCTAATTTAGGCGTAAAGAGAAAACGGAAGCCAAATTTTGAAACTACGTTTACAAGAAAAGACGCCATACCTATAGGTATTTTTCACAACTATACCTGGCATATCACTAACATTGCTCATGCTAGAGAAATGTTTTTTACTCCTATGGTAAAAAAAAATAATTTTTTAAAATTTTCAATAAGTTATTTTAGATATCGCTGGTTACTGAAAGACTCTTTTCGAAAAATTCTGATGGTACATTCAACGATCTGAATCTCAAAGATATAGAAGCAGGTTTGCCAACTGTAGAGGGCCAAGTGCCTATAAGGCCTGTTGAATATAAAACTTACTTAAAAATTGGTAATTTACCCGACCATCCTGATGAAGAGCCGTCGTATATGTCTATTGACTGGACTCCAAACGTTCTTCCATTGTCTAAAATAGGAGAAATGAAAATAACGTTTGAATATGGTCATTCTAGACACCCTCCAGGCCCAGATTAATTTAGGTAGATTTTGAAGAAAAGAAATCTACCTATTTTTTAATCGTCGATTTTAGTAGTGGTTGGCAACTGATCTGCATGTGTGCTCAAAATACAGAGTGTGGGGACCCTGTGACCATTTTAATTATAGGCAATTGTTTATTTTTCAAGATATCAAAAGTTAAAATGAAGGTTTTATGGGAAAAATTTGAAAAAATAATTTATGAAAAGGAATGATTAAACCGAGTAATATATATCCTTAAGCCAGCCTTACACGATCGGTTTTTTCGTCGTTTCAAACCGTCGGGTAAAACGGACCAAAAATTGTGGGGAAACTGTCGGTTTTGATGAAAAGTTCACTCTTTTCATCGGTTTAAACCGTCGGGTAAAACGGACAGAAAGTGGTGGGAAAACTGTCGGTTTTGAATCGTCTCTAGTTCTTGTCGAGAAGACATCAGGGATAACCAAACTTTTTTGCATGTGACCCCTTTTACCCCAAAAAACCTAGTAACTCCAAAAATGGGGTTTTTACTTAAAAAACCAAGTAAACTCCTGAAAGTTTGGTAAAAATAGCGTTTCCTTGTCAAAATAACCTTAAAAACTCCCCAAAATCTTCTAAAAATGTGATGTCTCAGGCCTCAAAATCGAGGAAAATTAGGCCTATCCTATTAAAAAATCAGGAAAAAGATCTGCAAGAATAGGGTCTCTTGTAAAAAATACATTAAAAATCTCCTAAGATTCAAAAAAATGTGGTGTCTAAGAACCAAGGAAATCTCCTTTACTGTAAAAGTGTGGATAAAAAAAACGAAGTAAAACTTTTGAAAATGCTGTGAAAATAGGGTTTCTCTTCTAAAACCTAAGAAAGCTTCTAAATTTGTAAAAGTAGGGGTCTCCCTGTCAAAAAACGAAGTAAAACTTTGAGAATTTCGTAAAAATAAGGTTTCTTCAAAAACTGGGGAAAATTCTTAAAATCCTGTAAAAATATGGTTTCTCTGTAAAAAAAAAAAAACCTTGAAAACTCGCAAAATCTTGTGAATATGCAGTTTCTTATGCCTCAAAATTGAGGAAAATTGAAAAATCTTGGAAAACTCCTAAAGTTCTAGTAAAAATGTGGTTTCCCTTTCATCGTTTCAAACCGACGGGTTTATTTTCTGTTCAAAACAGATTTTTTTATCCACCGTCTACCAACGGTTTCGCCCTCAGACGATGGGGTCAAAAAAACCGATTGTGTAAGGCCGGCTTTACGTCTTACGGATTAAACAGTGCCGTCCTTCCACTTCTGTGCACTCTTGCTAATTCTGCATAACATCCTCCACCATTTCATCTCTTTTTTGAAGGACGGCATTTATCATTCTTTTCCATCAATAATTTTTTCAAATTTTTCACATAAAACCTTCATTTACTACAACTTTCATTTTCAACTTGATATCTCGAAAAATAAACAATTTTGCTAAAATTATGGTCTCTGGGTCTCCCGCACTTTGTACTTATTTTTGGCTTTTTCATACAAGAATTTTACCTTGGCAGTATGAAGCAGATTCGTTGGCCTTTTTCGAATCTAAACTGAACAAAGTTTCAGCCCCTCATGCAGGATGATCTCATTTTTAACAGTACTTTTGAAATATGAAAAATATTGCCAACCTGAGCCTTTTTGTGCCTAATTACTTGTTTCTATCAATTACTGTTATTTTTTTGTCTGTTGTTACTTAATAAGTATTAATTGTATCAAATTTTATTTGTGCCATATTTATCATTTTGAAAATGAAACCACATAATTTTATCAATCTAACTGTATTAAATAAACACTAAAAATCAAATTTTGTAGAAATTTCTTTTAAATTTAGTATGAAGACACCTAAACATAAAGCCGCTGAGTTTTAGGCTATCGAATTTACAGTTTTAGGGTTGGATGGATACTAAGAAACATTTCTCTATAGGCTATTTTTTTTTAATTTTGGACATCTCAACCAATGTGTGTAAAGGTCATTCATTACATAAAAAATTTCTTTTGAAAGTTTATTTTTGTATGGATGATTTTGAAGATAAGTGGTAGATAATGTCTTAAGATTGATTTGTCTGCCTATTTATTATTTTAATCTCTTCTGATAACGGAAAGAATTAAAATAATCTTATAATCAAATGAGTTATGTTTTAAGATTTGAAGGAAAATGTATAGATTTGCGCTAATAATTTTTTTGTGCCCTGTACTAGGATTCAATCCGTATAAAAAAATAGTTTCTCGTCCCGTCTTCGGGGATTACGGAGATGCAGCATTTTTGACAAAATATATTAAAAATGGTGATATAAAAGGTGCGCGTGAAGCTTCGAAAGTACCTCCGTTGATAAAAACGTTGAGAGCTACGCTGGATTTTTGACGGTAAATGAAGAATACGGTTCGAACATATACTTTTGGTTTTTTCCGTCTGAAAGATACCCGAAGCACGCCCCATTGGTCGTATGGCTTCAAGGCGGACCAGGCGCTTCCTCCCTTTTCGGCCTTTTCTCCGAAAACGGTCCCCTTTATTTGGACAAAGCAACGATTTGAAACTCCGGATTACTCTTGGTCGAAAATCGCCAACGTCATTTACATCGACAATCCTGTCGGGACAGGATTCAGCTTCACAGAAGACGAAAGAGGTTATGTCAACGATGAAGCGGCCGTCGGACAAGACCTTCATTCCGCCATCTCTCAATTTTTAACCATCTTCCCAGAATACGCACCCAACGATTTATTCATCTTTGGTGAATCCTACGGAGGAAAATACGCCCCCGCCATGGCCTACGCTATCCACAAAAATAAAAATAATATTAACCTAAAAGGAATTGGAATCGGAAACGGTTTTACAGATCCAATAAACATGCTTGTGTACGACCAATATTTAAAAGAGATCGGCCTAATTGACGACAATGGACAAGAAAAATTCCAAGAAATGCAAAACGATATAATTTCTGACTACAATAAAGGCGAATATTTATCAGCGGAAATAAATTTAATCGTTTAGTCAATGGTGGGGAATGTCTTTTATACAACGAAACTGGTTTTACGTCGCATTTCAATTATTTACATTATAAAGACGATTCCGAAGATGGAGATTTGGGCAAATTTTTGGAAAGGGAAGATGTAAGGAGGAGCCTACACGTCGGTAATTTGTCTTTCACTGATGGGAATGAAAAGGTTGAAAACCATTTGGGTGTAGACATGATCAAAAGTGTTGTCCCTTGGTTTAAAGTTCTGCTTGAGAACTACCGAGTTCTCGTGTACAACGGACAACTCGATATCGTCTGCGCGTATCCTTTGACGGTCAATTACCTCAAAAAAATTGAATGGAGTGGCGCCGATGAGTACAAAAAGGCGAAAAGGTCGAAGTGGTTCGTAAACGACGATTTAGCCGGATACGTCAAAAGAGTGAAAGGCCTCACTGAAGTCCTCGTACGGAACTCCGGCCACATGGTACCTCAAGATCAACCACTTTGGGCATTCGTTCTTTTCGAAAAATTTATAAACAATAAAAATTTTTAAATGTCAGCTTTTTCATTATTTATAAACCCTCCTCAAAACGTCAACTTCAAACTGAAATGTTTTAAAATTCTGTAAAAAATGGCCTTAAGATACCATCCCGAAAATTCCATCAAAACGTTCAGTTGGGAAGGCAAATCTCAAACGCGGAGAGCGATTGAATGGATTGGCACATCGCAGTGCTCGAGATTTGCCATCTATCAAAATTTGGCATTTCAATAATTTCGGCTCAAGATGTCCACTTCACAAAATTGATTAACTCAAACAGTATAAATGTTGGATATCCCCAAAATAATACGGACAGTATAAAACTTTTCATTGAGATGATACTGTGTTGGCTTTTTGGCTTTTTATAGCCAGCGTGCATTGTGGTGATTATGGGGACGCTCTATTTTTGACAAAATTTATAAAGAACGGTGATATCCAAGGGGGAAGAGACGCTTCTAAAGTTCGGCCGTTTTTAAACGACGTTGAAAGCTACGCTGGATTCTTTACAGTTAACGAAGAGTACAATTCGAACTTGTTTTTTTGGTTTTTTCCAGCGGAAAGATACGCGAAACACGCCCCGGTTGTCGTTTGGCTTCAAGGAGGCCCGGTGCGTCTTCTCTTTACGGTCTTTATGTCGAAAACGGCGTTTATTATATAGACCAAAATCTTAATTTGTCGATTCGGGAATATCATTGGTCGAAAACCGCGAATGTCATTTACATCGATAATCCTGTCGGGACAGGTTTTAGCTTCACGGAAAACAATCAAGGTTATGCAACCAACATGGATGACGTAGGAAACAATCTCATGAAGCCATCACACAGTTTTTCACTCTTTTCCCTGAATATCTCAAAAACGAATTTACATCTTCGGCGAATCTTACGGAGGAAAATACGCCCCAGCGATGGCCTACAAAATTCACACGAAAGGTGGACTTAACTTGAAAGGGATCGCGATCGGAAACGGACTTACTGACCCTCCAAACATGATGATCTACGACGAACTTCTATATCAAATCGGCCTCATCGACGAAAATGGCAAACTAAGATATCAAAAAATACAAAACGACATATCAAAAGAAGTGGAAAACAAAAATTTTTCAAAAGCAGGAGAACTTTTTTGGTTTCTCGCCACCAAAATGTTTTTAAACGAAACAGGATTTTCATACCACTACAATTTTTTGCATAATAAGACGATACAAAGGATGGAAATCGAACTGAATATTTCAATAACGATAGTATTCGGAAGGAACTTCATGTGGGGAATGTGGCGTTCAACGATGATAGTGAAATAGTAAACAAATATTTAGCTTCAGATGCGATGGTAACCGTAGTCCCTTGGCTCAAAGTTCTACTTGAAAACTACAGACTCCTTTTTATAACGGTCAACTTGATATCATATGCTCTTATTCCGCAACGGTCAACTATCTCAAAAAACTAGATTGGAGCGGAGCCGCTGAATACGCCGCTGCCCAAAGAAAAGCATGGTATGTGAACGACGAACTCGCTGGATACGTCAAAAAAGCAAAAGTATGACAGAAGTCCTCATCAGAGATGCTGGCCATATCGTACCTCAAGATCAACCTTTATGGGCCTATGTTCTTTTCAATAATTTTATATTTAATAAAAATTTTTAAGTCTTTATTTTTTTCATATGTCCATCACACCGTAAATTAAGTAAGCATTTAATACCACACTTCTTTTATTCAGTATGCAGAAACAAAATTGTGAAATGGAGGATGAAGGTTGTGTAGTCATGGGAATAATGTGGTTGCTGATTTTGGTTTTTTTTTCATTCTTCGTCGCTTTTTATGCTTTGTTGCCATATACAATTGTGAGTATCATCGCAGTCTGCATCGAGAGCTGTTCGGAAATAGAAAATATTCTTCTCATCGGTGTCTGCTTTCCAAAATATGCACGGAAAAAATGATGAGCTCATTCAAAGGGATAACGATAAATATTTTTTGACTTTAAAACACATTATCAGACAACATATGAAAATCTTCAGTATTTTTTTAATGTCTCAAATTTGCATTTGTCTTGAAAGTCTTGCAACGTAAGTAGTTCTCTGGAAATAAAAGTTTTTAATGTAATTTCAGGATCTAAATTCTAAAATGGCAGCTATTATGGGAGTATTGTGGCTTCTGGTGTTGATTTTCTTTTCATTTTTTGTCGCTTGTTTCTGTTTGTTCCCGTACACAATCGTAAGCATCATCGCAGTCTGTGTCTCGAGCTGTTCGGAAATAGAAAAGATTCTTCTCATCGGTGTCTGCTTTCCAAAATATTGTACCGAACAAATGATGGGCGCTTTCGGAAAATAGAAATTAAATTTTAAATGTGTCTTAATTTTTAAATTTTTATGGGAGTCCTCAGTCATTTTTAAACCTTGAAAAATAAAAGAATTTTTAAAAATTTGTTTATTTTTTTAAATAAATTAGCTAAAACAATACAAAATGATACATCACATTTAAATCTTTTTATTTGGTATTTCTTTTGGCCCTCGACCTAAAAAATATTTATTATTTATTGCATTTTAACCATCACACCAGAACTTACCAAAATTTAAAATATGGCATAAAGGTAACTTGACTTCCAGTTATTCTGAAAAATAAAAAAATTAGCTGATAGAGTTTAAAAGCGAATTTTTACCTGGATTGCTTAAAAAGATGAGTCCCAGAGAGAGCCTCTGTGGTCGAACAGGAGGGGGAGGCTGATGTTAACTAAAAACAACTAATTTATAATAATAAAAATTAATAAAATCAATAATATAAGCTTACAATAACTTTCAATACGTGCTTTTTCAAGTCATATAAGGGAAGGTTCCCTAAAAACAAAAATAAATAAATTTCTTTAAATTTTTTTTAGCTTTACCTTGTGTAGTTTCGATATTCTTCAAATAAAAAAAAGTCTTCAAATAGGGAATGTTTCAGATCTAAAATAAAATTAGATTTTTATCTTCATAAATATTGTTTTTACTTTTGTCATTTTGTAGACGCCACATTTTGTTCTTCGACCATATTAATTGATGTTAAATTTTTTTATGCTTAAGATTTTTGATCTTAAAATCTATTATATCAACTAATGTTTTACACAAAAATAGAGCATTTATGCTCATAATTCGCATCAAACATAAATTTTTTTAAAAAACTTTTTTTTTCTATAAATTTCACATTTATGAATTTTTTAACATAAAAAAAATCGCTTTTAAATAAAGTGTATAAAGTAAAATTTCTTTTTCACACAAAGATGAATGTCTAATTTTGTTCCTTTTTAACTATGAAAAAAATAAAAGTTTAAAAAATAAAAATAAAAGAATCTGCCCGATTTTTTTTTCCGCGATTTTTTTTCCCAGACGAAAAGTTATGAAATCCCTGATAGAATTACCCTTTGAAAGAGACCCTGTATATTTAAAGTAATAAAACAATTATTATTCCATTATTTTTAATGATAAACAAAGTTGACCGAGCCTTAATTCGGTAAGGCTTTATTTTTCCCTATTCCGCGAAATAATTAAAACGCGATTTTACTCCCCCCCAGAGCAACGACGACGCGAACCCGGACCCCCCGACGGCGGTTTTTTATTTTAAAATTTTTTTCCTAACGATGGCAGATTTAAATACCCATTATCCCCGAACAATATTTAAATCGTGTTTAAATTTGATAAATCGCGAGTCGCTCGCGAAGTAACACCGAAAACGGATCGGTGAACTTTTTCCAATTTTCTTCCCCAAACTCGGTTTTATATCCATGGAGAATTTTTGAGAAGAGTTCTTTAAGATGATCGCCAGGATTTTCCCATGTGGCGATCGCATTGCAGAAAAGATGAAGGTCTTTGAGTATTCCCATCGGTCGGATAGCGATAACTTGACACATTCCTTTAAAAGTCGATTCTTTTTCATATCTGTCTCTTATGTTTCCAGCGGAAAGACACCAGGCATGAGCGAATTGTTCTAGAACTGAAGAAACTTCTACAGGACAAACATTTCCGAGTCTTCCTAATGCAATCGCTGCTATATCGACTAGAATTTTATTTCCAGAATTCACAACCATCAAAAGTTGCTTTATTATCGGTTCTATGTAAGGAGTCAATTCACTCCCGTCGACATTGACGCAGATCTCACCAATCGCCCAAGTGGCGTTATTACAAACTGGAAGATGCGCTGAATTTATATTGGTGACGACGACAGGAACAAAGTTGCCCCAAACTTGATGCAAAGATGGAAAACAGTTTCTCGCCATGTCGCCCAACAGCGAAAAACTGCTTTGTGGACTTCAGGAAACGAATACTGCGAACATTGATAGAGTAAACTGAGGCAGTTTGAGTCACGAATCAATGGCTCCATTTGGCTTCCCAAGGCTTCTATTAAACCTGATATCAAATCCAAAGAACAAACTATCAACTCCGAATTTGGTTCAGGAAGATCATCATTCTGTGGATCCTTTTCTTTTTCGTGATGCATATTTAGGACTTTTTCAATCAATATAAGCGCCCTTTTATACACAGGCTCGCAGAAAGGTAAAAATCCATGTTTTAAAGCGACCGCTACTGATGTTATGCATTCAAAAAGGCAAAAAAGATGGCGGTCATCATCGCTTGTTTTGTTCCATTTATCAATCAGAGGTGGCATAAGAAGATTTATATGTTCCTGATTGTTCAAATAAGGTCCTACATGTGTCGCCAATGTTCCTACAGCATCATATAAAAGAGTCAAATTCTTCCTTTGATATTTAGCAAAAGCATAGACGAAAGTTTTAAGTATGATTTCTATATGGCAATATAGTTTGATGGAAGCGATTTCTTCTAATTTAGCCAAAGCAGAGCAAGCGCTTTCTTGTACTTTTTTGTTTGTATCGAGCATCTTTTGAAGTAAGCCGGATAGAATTTGTTCAAGATAAATATTAGTCGGGTCGATTACAACCCATTCGTAGTATCTGGATAATGTCCAGCATGTTATGACACGTATTAATGAACGCTTGTGGTTTATACATTCAATCAAATATGGCATTAGTTGATTCAAATGAGGAGCTATTCCTAACATGCATCCTTCAGAAATGGCACCCAAAGCAAGTATACCGGATTCTTTGATGATCCAATTTTCATGGAATAACGTCTCGTTTAGTATGGGAAGAACGAATGGTAGTATATCGTTTTTGAATATGTGGGCGAAAGTGTCCAAAGCTGCGGCATTGCTTTTTCTGATGTTCCACGAACCGAGCATTTCTTCATCATCAGATTCGATGTCATCGTTTTTGCTTTTGTGGAATTTCGGTTTGATGTCTTCGTCACGATCTTCGATGTTTTCGTCGTCAATATCGCCTTTGAGAAGAGCAATGTCCATATCGGTGAGCTTCATGTTTGTTACTAGTACTGGGACAAGTTTAGGCAGAAATGGAGTAAGGACCTCTTTGCATATCGCCTGCTCGGCTAAAATGTGCCAAAATTCCGATGCAGTCAATGATACATTTTCATCTTGAGTTTTCACAATCATGTATTCAATAACGCCTTTCATATGTGGAAGCAAATTATCGACTTTGTTTTCCAAAAGCTTGATGAACGCTTGACAAACATGTTTGCAAACATCGACATCATTGTCGTCCGCCAATTCGAATAAAACGTTCAAAAAATAATCGACATTTTGCATAAACGTAGTTGATCTTGAATCTATACAGGCATTCATGCAGACCATGGCGGAAGTCTTAATGTTTTTATTGTCATGCCTGACATATCGAAGTATTTTAACGGAGATTTCATGAAGTTGGGAGTTTGGGCGGCGGTTTTCTTGAGTGTCTTCGCATATTTTCATGACTGTGTTGATTGCCGTTTCGCAAATCGAAGGATCGTTTGAGTCTAAAAGTTGGCTTAGAAAAGGCATAAGTTCAGGCCAGTTTGAATCCAAGGCGAAAAGAGTCGAGATTAAAGTCCCGACTGTTTTTCTGACAAGAGACGACTGGTCGGATATCGATTTCAGCGAAGTTTGTTTGATGTATTCCAAAACTCCGCCACGCATTTCGTTGTGTACATGTGGACGATGTTTTTGGCGTTGAGGCAAGCCCTGGACCGGATAGCTTCATCTTCTTCGGCATTTCGGACACAATGTACATCAAACTTTTCACAAATTCTGGATTTGTGCTGAACTCCTGAAACTGACGGTTCACTTCTCTTTGCGTCTTCGTGTCCGGAGCCATTGAAAACTTCAGAAGTATCAGGACGTCTTTCAGGCATTGCTCTTGGGGTTGATACGTCATTTTGACCTAAAAAAATGTTAATTTAAATAATTGCCTCAACAATATCACTACTTTATAGGGAAATAGACTACATCTTGGGGCAAAGATTGGCATAAAGTCAATCGGAAACTGGCTTAATTCCAAGGGATTAACAACCATCAGCTCAACCCTTCATTCTCAGTGGTTTAAGGGGATATGAGGGTTTTAAGTTGGTTGCTTTGCACATATTTCGTTGTGAGCAACGGTTTTCGGTTTTTCCCTTCTATCTTGGAAACCGTCGCTCAAAACGAAAAAATGTCCTAAGTAAAAGTTGTAGCTGTTGTAGTTGTAATAAATAAAGAGATTTTTGTAGGAAATCTTTGTACCTACAACTTTTACTTAGGAAATTTTTTCGTTTTGAGCGACAGTTTCCGAGATAGAAGGGAAAAACCGAAAACCGTTGCTCACAACGAAAAATTTTCAAAGCAACTCACTTAAGAACCCTCATATCTCCTTAAGTATTGCTCTGACAAAAAAAACCAATAGGTCTTTTTGTAGGAAATTTCCGTAGCTACGACTTTTACTTAGGACGTTTTTTCGTTTTGAGCGACGGTTTCCGAGATAGAAGGGAAAAACCGAAAGCCGTTGTTAACAACGAAAACTTGCAAAGCAACCAACTTAAATACTTCCATATCTCTTAAAGTATTGCTCTGACGGAAAAAAATAATAAGATATTTTATATAGTAAATTTCAGTACCTACAACTTTTACTTATAACATTTTTTCGTTTTGAGCGACGGTTTCCGAGATAGAAGGGAAAAACCGAAAACCGTTGTTAACAACGAAAAATTTGCAAAGCAACTCACTTAAAAACCATCATACCTCCTTAACCCAAGAAATGAACACCCAGCCCAGAAGGTCTATTCAGCCATATCAATCGACAACTCTCAAACTAAAAAATGGTATAGCATCAGCCATACACCAAACAGGGATCATCCCAAAGGCCCAAAAGTTCCCCAACTTCAAATCCACAGAATCCTAACTTCATTTTGGCAAGGTTTTCTCTGTTTTCAGAGGCTTGAAAGAAAGAAATTACAAAACTTCTGAAAAAGGGTTTGGTTCACCACCACCGGGCAAAGTCTAACTTCTGATAAAATTATAGAAGCTTACCTTTTCCTAAAAAGAAAAACCTAATAAAAATTACACACTCAAGCTTCCGCCTCGGATATCACGATATGATGACAAACCAACTTAACCTAAGATTTTTACCTTCCTTGAGGTTTAAAAAATTGAACTTTTTTTTCCCACTTTTCGATACCGATCGCGCTGCAACTCCTCCAAACTTGTGACGTTGGGCTGTATCACAAAATCGACAGTAACGCTTTCTTTTGAAGCGCAATCTAAACTTATGTGCACGTTTTTGTATTCTCAGTTTAATTTGAAGAATATCCGTCATACATTTAATATCGTTACTGTGCAATTTCTTTTTTTAATCCGGCGTCACTCCTATTTTATGAAGGAATAATCTCGTTTTTGCAATAAAACATTTTTAAAAAATTACGATTTTGATCAAAATATTAAAAAAAACCAATGAAAAATTCAATAAAAGATGTTTAATTTAATACGTAATTTGGCGGAATTTTTAAATTTTGGAAGGATGACTTAAGGTTTCTTCTTTCAGTGACTTAAAGAATTTAAAGTATGGTTTGAAGAGCTTCCAACGAAAACTTCCTTAAAGAGAAGTAACTATATAGGAGGGGAAGTATAACGGAGGGGGAAGTATAAGTGAGGGGAAGTATATGGGAGGGGGAAGTTTAAGTGAGGGTAGTATAACAGAGGGTGAAGTATAACGGAGGGGGAAGTATAAGGGAAAGAAAGTATAACGGAAGGGGATGTATAAGGGAGGGAAAGTATAAAGGAGAATTTTCCAAGTTTGTTTTTTTGAAAAATTTTCAAAAATTTTTTTTTCGAAAAATTTTCCGGGCTTTTCTTTTGAAAATTTTTTTAAGTTTTTTTTTTCAAAAAATTTTTTAAGTGTCAAGGTAGAAATAATGGGCTCTTTGGCCTAGGGATGTGCCTCTCGTAAAGGGTAGAAGTACGAAATTCTCCCTACTAAAAAAAAAATAATAAATAAAAAGTCGCAATTTTTTTACACCAAAATTCTTAAAAATATAAGGAGTAATTGGTAAAAATTTGGTGAAAATCGGATAACGATTTTGGCCGCAGCGAATTTTTTAAAATTTCAAACAGACATATCTCCGCCATTTTTTGAAATTCAAAAATCGCCCTCGTTAGTATCTTGATCACCGGCTAAAGAAATTTTTGTGAAAATTTGGTGAAAATCGGATGAAAACTGTGGCCGTAGAGTGTAAAATGCTACGGCTGGAAGGCCACAGACAAAGTTGAGATCGGTAAAGATCAATATTCGATTTGACGAGGAGGGTATCACAATAACTTCTTTAAGGAAGTTAATAAAGGACATTTAATATTAAATTATATAAATATATATTAGATAGAAAAACGAGGGGGCTACATCACACCGGTTTTCAATATATGCTTTCTCAAAAACGAAAATTAGTTAAAAGATATTTTTACAATTGTAGTTTCTTTTGTAGATTTCTATATTTTTCAATGATAGCCTCCCTATTAAGAGGACATCCAGGGGATCCTGCCTCCCTTTCAATCGGCGGGATTTCCAACGAATTTTCGTTTGGAGGTAGTTCGGCTTCCGCTTTATTCAAAAAAATCGACTCTTCGAATATTGAATCGTTGGCAGCCGCTTCGTTTTCATCATCGCTGTTCCATTCGAATATCGATTTCCTCAACGCTGCAAAACTGTCGTTGGATTCGTCCAAGATATCGAAAGATTCCTCAGGATGAACTTTCTTATATGAAGAGCCTACATAAAAAAATTAAAACAATTTTTAAGAAAAATAAATATTTACTTGCAACAGGCGATAAAGCACCAGAATCCTGAAAAATAAAAAGGATAAAATAATAATCAAAAAATGAAAACGTACATCCAATTCTGTTAGTGGTTCTGAAAAGCGTGGTTGGCGTTCTGAAAAACGAGAAAGATGCTTCTTTTTCGCTAGATTTACAGCCAAAGGAGAAGATGTTGAAATATTCATTTTTGACTTCGAAAACGATGATTTGTTTCTAAATGTTATGTTTGAGCTGTCACTTAAATAAATTTCGCTGTCATTTGAACTCGAAGGACTTTGATCAGACAGCAAATCTGAAGCGAAAAAAATGATACTTTTCCAACAAAAAACAAACACAAACCTTTACTATCAATGTAAAAATTGGAAATAGTTTCGTCCGGGCTGACATCTTCCAAGCGAAAATTACCTCCTTCATGCAAATAGGTTACTTCAAATTTATCTTGATTGGGTAAAACTTCTTGAATTTTAGCCTGATCTTTAAAGCATTTTTGTTTCAAAAATTTCAATTGAGATTCTACGGCGTTTTCAATTTCTTTCAAATCTTTTAAGTCAACTAAATTTTTTAGCTCTTTCTCTATAGTTAAATTAGGTCCTTTAGATTCTAAAGCTTCGGTGATTTTTTCAAGAGCGCTGCTGACGTTTTTGTTACAGTAAAATCGAAGTTGCGCTTTCAACATTGTTGAACGCTGAAATTCATTAAAAACTTACAAAAATTAAAAGATTACTTACATTTAATCCATTTAAGTCTGATTCTTTAAATTTTAATTTATTTATATCTGTAGCTTCTTCGGACTGCTGTATTGAATTATATGCATTTATTAGAACATTTTTTTCTGCTACAGAGTTTTGGAGAGCAATGATTTTATCTAAAAATTTATTTATGAACATATTTTTGTCTTAGTAGGGAGAAAATTGGGTTGTTTATGCCCATTCTGTGTGGCCCGGTTGGGCGAAGACTTTCATTTCTTCTACCTAGATACTTAATTCATAAAAATTGATGAAAAAAAAAAATTAAATTGCCCTTTTTTTAAAGCATGCTCCTGTCGCAGCTTCAGACTTCATAATTTTTTTTTAAGAAGGTAAAAAAAGTAATGGTTTGAAGAGCTTCCAACGAAAACTTCAATATAGGAGGGGGAAGTATAACCGAGGGGACGTAGAACAGAGGGGGGAAGTATAAGGGAACAAAAGTATAACGAAGGGGGATGTATTAGGGAGGGAAAGAATAAAGGAGGGGAAGTATAAGCGAGGGGAAGTATAAGGAAGGTGAAGTCTAAGGGAGGGGAAGTTTTTTTTGTCAAAAAATTTTCTAAGTTTTTTTTGTTGGAAAATTTTCCGAGTTTTTTTTTTCCGAAAAATTTTCTGGGTTAATCTTTTTTAAATTTGCACTTTTATTCTGAAAAAATTTTTAAGTTCTTTTTTTTCGAAAATTTCTAAGTGTCATGGTAGAAATAATGGGCTCTTTAGCCTACGGATGTGTCTCTCGTAATGGGTAGAATTATGAAATTTCTCCCTACTAAAAAAAATAATTATTAAAAAGTGGCAATTTTTTGCACCAAAAGATCTTAAAAATATAAGGAGTAATTGGTGAAAATTTGGTGAAAATCGGATTAACGGTTCGGCCGCAGAGAATTTTTTAAAATTTCAAACAGACATATCTCCGCCATTTTTTCGAAATTCAAAAATCGCCCTCGTTTCTTCTTCACCGGCTAGAGAAATTTGTGTGAAAATTTGGTGAAAATCGGATGAAAACTGTGGCTGTAAAGTGTTCAGGAAAAAATGCTACGGACGGACGGCCTGACGGCACCGCAGACAAAGATCAAATTGACCCTGCGGGGTCTGGAAGACCCTTCGCCAAAAACTCGACGTCGAGGGAATCACAATAACTTCTTTAAGGAAGTTAATGAAATTCTTCGCCCAGCCAGACTATGGGCATGAACAGCCTTTCTCCCAACAATCAATTTTTTTCTTCTCTCAATAAATTATATTTAATAACTTAAGAACTAAAAAATTTAAACGTACCATTGACTATTTGATGAGCTTCATCAATGTTTGAAGTTGAAAACCTTTTTTGAAGAATTTCTTGAGCTTTTTTTAATCTTTCATCAAGTTCTTTTTCTTCATTCTTCAATTTCCTAAAATTTTTTATTCAAAATGCCAAAATAAGAAATTAAATTACAATAATTTGGCATTATCCTCTTTATTGTCTTCTATAATGGAAACAGCAGAAGCGACGATTTTGTTTTTTGACGAATATTTACATTTTTTGTTGACCCCTTGTGGCTCACGTGGAAGAGCATGGGTGAGCTCAAAGCCGAAGTTGATAATTCAAAAATGAATGATTTACGCAGACCTTTATTTGTTATGAATGAGGAGAGGCTTACACCAGGAAACGTAAAACCTGGACATTCCTAAAAATTTAATAGTAATCGCAGAAAGAGGTAAAACTTACCATTCTTGTTTCAGCCATAAACTTATGAAGGTCGCGGACAAAAAACCGCAGAGTTTTGTCATCATGATTGGCCAGCGTAATTTCTTTTTATCATTTATAACTTCACAAAGGTATTTTATTAGGTTCAGCGCGATTTCATCGTCACCGAGATCCAACTAGAAAAATTGTCAAAATTAAGAAAATGGCCTAATCTATATTCTTTAAAATTCTCTCTGAAAATTCATGTTCTCACTTTGGTAAAAATATCTTTTAAAGCCTTCGGTAGTGATCGCTTAATCGAAAAATGAGAGATTTGGAGAAGAAATGCTCCTTCGCTGTCCATAATTGACGAGAAACTAAAAGAATGATATAAAAAACATAATTTAAAAAAACTGAAAAACTTACTTATATGAGTCTAATAAAAAGCTCAGTCAAAAGACAAGTTTTAACAATACAGTAGGAATTATCCCTACCACATACTGCAAAAATTCATCTTATATACATTGATATATAAAACATTATGGCAAGTAATCGAATATATAAAGAAACATGGGATCTAATACCAGAATACGATGAAATTTTAAAATTTACATCAGAATTTATTCAGTTATAACTTTTTCTCACACTTTTCCCGCCAATTTGATAAGCTTATCATTGCTATCACTGTATCGCGATCGTTTTTATTGTTGCTGTCTTATATAGACCTACTATAGATTAGAATTTTTCGTAAAAAAGATTCTTATATTTTTTGAAGTCAAAAAATTAATTTTTTTTAAGAAAAGCATCTGTAACAAAAGTGGTCATAGTGTTTTTAAACATTGAAGGTTATTGTCATCACGTGCTTAGTGTTTATTTACTTTAGAAATGTCTCATAAATCTGGTTCGAAAAGAAAGAAAAATTTCTTATAGGGCGCAGAAAAAATTTAAAGAAGAAACGTTTTGGCCACCTTTTAGACAAAGAAACCTACGAGTATTTCTTAAGAATCGCCGAAACTTTAAAAACAGAGCACAACGATGAAGAAAAAGGTAACTTAAAATACTTTGAGTACTCAAAATGATTATTTTTAGCCATTTTGGCGGTGAACGTTTTGAAAGAGACTGAAGGTAATGAGAACGATTTGACTTCTCATCCTCTCTCAGGGCGTGTTATCGAAAGTATCGTTCCTTTGCTGATTGGGGAAGCTTGAAAAGCCTCAGAGATGCTTCACTGATAAAAGACATTGGGCGAACTTTGGTTGTCAAGCTCACGTTCAAGAATCGTTGATTAAAGATGCTGGAAGCCGCGTTTTGGTATGATTACTTTTTAACATCATCAATAACCCATTTTCAGAAAACAAAGAAGAAAAAGAAGAATGCTAATATTAAGCAAAAATCAAAGTTTTATCTAAATAATCTTGAAGAACAAATAAGCGAGCTTAATTTAAACCACATGACGAGAACTGCCTTCAAGTCTGTTCAGGATACGGCGAAAAAGACGCTTCTATTCTTCCTGAGGTCGTCAAAGAATACATCAAATGGTTAAATAATTGGCCACAATTTCCGGTATTTTTATATTTTATGTAAAAAATAAAATGTTTAATTTTAGATATTTATAAAGAAGAAGTTGTGTCTGGATTTCTTCAAGTAGCTGTTCGTTCAGGAGTTTATGCTGTCCGAAATTATGTTTGAAATTTGCTGAAATTTAATCGAGAATTGTTTACTAAAGATTTCAAAGATGGGGACCACTTTTTTGAAAATATCTCACAAATCGGTAAAATTGTTATTTGCTTTGTTCCAACCGCAGTTTGTAACTCCTGGAGCATGTGCAGAAGGATTTGACGGACGTTTGAGCAACGTCAATTTGAATCCAAATCCTTCTGCGCATGCTCCAGGAGTTTCAAACTGCGGTTGGAACAAAGATATTATTAAACTTGGACGTTTTTTTATTTTTTTGAGATTTTTTTAGCCTTTTAGAGAGCATAATTGAAATAAGCGATGCTGAACTTTACTCAAAGATCTACGAACGGTTTTTAAAAGGAAGAATTCGGACGGTTTCGTGTGGTAAAAATAGTATTTGTCACGTAAAACTTTTAAAATCTTGCCCTGGGAAAATTCAGTTTGAGCCTATTTTCGATGAGATTGGCTCCGACTATAAACCTTTTTTGAATACCCTCAAAATAGTTGCACTTTCTGAATCTTGCCTTAAATGTGGCATAAAACAAGGAGATTTTATTAAAGTAAGTTTATTCTTACAAATGGTTTTATTAAACGACGTTTAGAATATGAAAACAAGTTTGGACTGCGATATCCCCAGCGGAGATCAGTCGCTCATAAAATGCCTCCTTTGGATGAAACGCTCAACGAACTGGATGAGCAAACTCAAAGTAGCATCCACGAAGTTTTATCTTACAAAATATGCTCGCTTTTAAAAAACCATCAAGGTATAAATGATGAATCATCCCACAAATTAAAATTTTTTTTTTAGATAGTGGAAGGAATTTTAGGTTTGAATTTTGAGGACATAAAAAAACTGGCTGAAGAGCCGAAAGGATCTCGAATTTTTGATGCTTTTATGGAGAGTAAAACTGTTGGAGAAAAATCACGGGATCGTCTGATTTTTAAATTCAATGTAAGATTTTATTTATATTCTATTTGCGATCCCTGAATCTTTGCTGTTGAGAACCCTCAAACAACCTGAAGAGAAAATGCTGCCTTAACCCTTTCGAGACCGCAGGCGACTATAGTTGCCATGTGCGCATGTCGCTTGGAGACCGCTGGTGACTTTAGTTGCCCAGCGGGAAGCCTTCCTAAGATATTATTAGGTGTACAAAATGAAACTCGGCTAAAATCTACAAATTCAAATTTACCCTGTGGCTGAGTTTCATTTGTAAACCTAATAAATAAAATTGTAGGAAATTTAATTCTCTATAAATTTGTACTTAATTATTTTTTTCTAGGATGCACCATTTTCGGAAAATAATTTTTTTAAAAATAAATTTATCTTGAAAACAGTGCGTCCTAGAGAAAAAATGAATAGAATAAAAATAAAGAGAATTAATTTCCAACAGATTTTATTTAGTGCATTTTTTCAATATCTGTAACGTTTACGATTTACAGCCTTAAAAATTAACCTCTTAATGGTTATACTTCAATAACCTTCTTACACGGAGAAGGTCAACTTTTGATGGGCTTTAAACGCCTAAAATGTTTAAAATTTTGAAAAAATGAACTACTTGGTGCACAAAATGTAACTCGGCTAAAATTTGCAAAATTCAAACCCTGTGGCTGAGTTTCATTTTGTACAATAATACCTTCGCTTCCCGTGGCGCTAGCGACATGTAAAAACTGCTATCTGTTCGGGAAGAAATGAACTACGTGATGATGCATCACTCGTCGCTTTCTGTGCTTTGCTTGCGCTGGGAGTGGTCGGGAGAAGTGAGGATAAAAGTGCTGCGCCAGTAGCGCAGAGAATCTGGCGTCGGTCTCGAAAGGGTTAACTTCCTTGATTTAATTTTGATTTGCAATCTAATTGATTTTTTTCCCCACAGGACTCCTATGCCGACCTAGCAATGACGAAATTTGGCTCAAGAGTTTTTGACGCCCTTTGGGCAAAAAGCTCGCATAAAAGAAGAATCAATCATGAAAAACATGACAGAAAGATCCTTTCTAATCAATATGGCAGTAAAATAGCATCTTTGATAGATTTAAATACATATTTAAATGAAAAAGAATTGGAACCCAAAAAAAATAATTTTTTAAATTTTATTCTTTTTTTTTTAATAAATAAATTAAGGTTTAAAAGTCTTTATTATAAATAAATCTTTGTAAAAGTGTGAGTGCCCAATTGGCTGGTCTGCCGGGACCATATGACCTGCGTTTCGGACGAGTACTTCTGTCAGACTTTTCGCCTTTTTCATAACCGGCGAGTTTTCCGTTGACGAACCACTTTTTCCTTTCGGCTTTTCCGTAATCTTCAGCTCCGCTCCATTCCAGTTTCCTGACGTAGTTTTCGGTTAACGGATATGCGCAGATGATATCCAACTGTCCCATTATAAATCAAAACCCTGTAGTTCTCCAAAAGCGTTTCCAACCAAGGTTTCACACTTTTCATCAAATCTGACGATAAATGTTGAATAACTTTTTCACTCCCGTCGATAAAAGTCAAATTTCCGACATGTATGCTCCTCCTTACTTCTTCTATTTTAAGAAATTTGTTAAGATTATCATCCATATAATCTTCAGTGTATAAATAATTAAAATAAAAGTCATAACCAGTCAAATTGGCGAACAAAGAATTTTTTCCGTCCGTCAAGTCATTAATTAAAATCCCAGCTTGTATATAATCTCCTTTGTTAATCAAGTTTATTATTTTATTTTCTAATTTTTCAAATTTTTCTTTTCCATTTTGATCTATGATACTTAATTCAAATAAATATTTACCGTAGTTGAGCATATTGACAGGATCGGTGAAACCATTTCCGATACCGATTCCTTTCAGTTTTATTTTTTCGTTTTTAATTTTGTTGTTTTTGTGTATCGTGTATGCCATCGCTGGGGCATATTTTCCGCCGTAAGATTCTCCAAAGATGAATAAATCATTTTTTATATTCCGGAAAAACTTGAAAAACTGATGCATCATTTCATATAAGTCTTGCCCTACGGCAACCTGATCTGTCGCATATCCTTTTTCGTTGTCCGTAAAACTAAATCCTGTCCCGACAGGATTATCTATATAAATAACGTTTGCAATTTGTGACCAGTAATATGGCGAACCTTAATTTTTTCAAGTTCGTCAAAAAAAGCACCATTTTCAAAACAATCCGAAAAATGATGAAGATCCCGGTCCACCTTGTAGCCAAACGACTACTGGGGCGTGCTCTTTATATCTTTCTGCAGCAAAAAACCAAAAAAATATGTTCGAGTTTATTCCTTGTTACAGTAAAAAACCCAGCGTAGCTCTCAATATCTTTTTTAAAAGGCATCACTGCCGATGCTTTCCTCGCGCCTTCTGTATCATTTTTTTTCTAAATATTTCGTCAAAAATACTGGGTCGCCATAATTCCCTTCGACTTGGGAAATACTCCTTCTGTACGGTTTTATCCATAAACGTCGTTTATGATTAAAAGTAATACAAAAAACAAAACATGATCACAATGAAGAAAGACACTAATTGAAGCCAAAGATTATCAAATCACATTTTATCTTCTGATTAGTTTTAATCCTATAAATGAAATACAAGCAAGAAAAAATGTCTATTGAAATCATTCATAGCCTCATCAATCAGGATTTGTTTCTTTAAGTACTTGCCTAATTTTTTATCATGTCTACCACAAAATTGATCATTATTTTCCTAAAAATGATCGTTTAAGTAGATCAAGGGTCAAATCGACCCAAAATGATTATAAAAGGCAGTCAGGAAGGGCCAAATTGACCCCTTTTTTTTAAATTAAATAAATTCAACAGTGCAGCTTATTTTAAGTGTTTTAAAAGCGGATGCAGAATATCTTCTAAAAAAGGTTCCTATATTGATTTAACAAAATGTTAATTAAAATAAAACTTTTATTAAAAAAATTAAAATGATTTACTTTTTACATAATTTGTTAGGCTTAAATGTTAAAATAAATTATGTTGTACTCGATATTTGGGTCAGTTCATTTTATTCGCTTAGTGCGGCGCATATTTTTTCCGAGATAATCCCGGAAATCGGACTCCCTGGAGGAGAACGGCTTCGAAGTCTTTGAACGCTGGAATCCAAGGAGCGAGGACTCCGCAGACGACGTACGGGAGGAAGATTATACAAGCGATCCACCATGAGGCGAATATGAGGAGGAGAAGCCAAACTATTACCATAATGGGCCATGATGCTTTTGTTTTTTTAAAGTTCTAAATTTTAAACCTGAAACATAAATTTTTCACACTATAAAATTCAAAAATTCAAAAATTTAGGTTTTTTAAAAATTTCAAGGCCTGTTTGGTGCGGCAGGAAATGTCAAAATGGTGAAAAATGACCAAATGCCCAAAAAATCACCAATATCTGGTAAAAAACTAAAAAGAGACATCAAAAAAGAAAAAAATAGAGAGTTTGTTGCAAAATTGAGGGATCTTAAGTCAATAATGAAAAAAGTTTTAAAATCCTAGCGGTTTAGATGTTGGCTATTTATTTTAATTATACTCATTTTAAAAATATACATAAAATTTAATTAAGGGTAAATTTTCAACGCCTGTTTGGTGTGGCAGGAAGTGTCAAAATGATGTTGACCAAATGGTGTGGGTAAAAATACTAAAAATAAAGAGTTGCTGTGGGGTCTAAATGACCCTGAAAATTGTCATTATAACGGGGGGGGGGGTAACCACATACACATAATATAAATTTTTGTTTGTTGAAATTGTCTGGGTAAAAATAAAGAGTTAGTTGCTGTGGGTCTAAATGACCCTAAAATGTCATTTATAAACGGGGGGGGGGGGAACCACATAAACATAATTTTTGAAAGTAAATTTTTGTTTGTTGAAATTGGGTAAAATACTAAAAATAAAGAGTTAGTTACTGTGGGGTCTAAATGACCCTAAATGTCATTATAAACGGATTAAGGGGGGGGGGGACCTAACATAATTTTTGAAAGTAAATTTTTGTTTGTTGTAAATGTCTGGGTAAAAATACTAAAAATAAAGAGTTAGTTGCTGTGGGTCTAAATGACCCTGCAAATGTCATTTATAAACGGATAGGGGGGGGGGGGACACAACATAATTTTTGAAAGTAAATTTTTGTTTGTTGTAAATGTCTGGGTAAATACTAAAAATAAAGAGTTAGTTGCTGGGGTCTAAATGACCCTGAAATGTCATTTATAAAAGGGGGGGGGGGCCACACATAATTTTTGAAAGTAAATTTTTTTGTTGTAAATAGTTAAATACTAAAATTTAGTTTGTGGGGTCTAAATGACCCTGAAAATGTCATTTATATAACCACATAAACATAATCAGTTTTTATTTAAAAATCAGAATCTGGAATTTTATTCCTATTACATCACGTCTATTTTATTTTTCTCAGTGATGTAATTATTCATGAGAATTTTACACTTATCGCTTTCTTCAGCATTATCAATTACATTAAAAAAAAGAATGAAAAAAGTCCAATGAAGATTTATTATTTACTTTATACTACTATTGGTACTTAAAGATAAGATTAAAAATATTATCTTGTCAAACTTCCAAAATAGTCGTTAATAATTTTTTTTCCAATAAGAGAAAGTGACCAGAATTTAATTAAAAATAGAAAAGTGGGAATAAAATGCATTATTCATGAGATGCATTTTTTCTAACTTCTGTACTTTCTCTCCTTTAGGGATGAATAGAAACTAGAAACACATTTGGTATCCTTCCATAAAAGGCACAAATGTTTAATTAAGACAATAAGGAATAAAAATTTATAGTTATATTTTAGTCTACTAGATATTTAATAAAAGATTTTTAGTTTAAAATTTAAGGAAACTTTTAGTTTTTAAGTAGAAATTGTTTAAATAATTTTTTGCTTGATGGTGCACAAAATTTACTTACTGAACACAAAAAAGGGAAGATCCTGTGGCTTTTTTTCGAGTTAAAATAGCATTATTAGCTAGATAAAACACTTTAAAAGTTGTGTAGGTGCAAGTTCTCCTCCTGTTATTTTCAAGTCCCACAGTTTTCTCTCCTACCTTGAGATTTGTGTGGTGGGGAGAGGCCGCGAACGTTTACTATGTGGGAGATGAGCTCTCTCAAGGGTGTGGTACTGGTTGAAAATAACTTATCGCCGTTTATATATCTCGGCAGGAGGGACTAAAATAAAATGTTATTAGATCCTTTTAATTTTTCAATGACATTGTTTTTTTTTAACAAGGGACCTACTATACCAAAGTACTGGTTTGAAGAGCTTCCAACGAAAACTTCCTTAAAGAGAAGTATCTATATAGGAGGGGAAGTATCACGGAGGGGACGTAAAACGGAGGGGGAAGTATAAGGGAGAAAGTATAAAGGAAAGGAAAAGAATAAGAGAGGGGAAGTTTTTTTCCTAAAATTTTCCGGTTTTTTTTTTTAAATTTTCCAAGTTTTTTTTTGAAATTTTTTAAGTGTCAAGGTAGAAATAAGGGCTCTTTGGCCTAGTGATGTGCCTCGTAATGGGTAGAAGTAAGAAATTTCTCCCTACTAAAAAAATAATAATTAAAAAGTGGCAATTTTTTTGCACCAAAAATTCTTAAAAATATAAGGAGTAATTGGTGAAAATTTGGTGAAAATCGGATTAACGGTTCGGCCGCAGCGAATTTTTTAAAATTTCACAGACCTATCGCCGCCATTTTTTCAAATTCAAAAATCGCCGTATAGTGTTCCGGACGGACGGCCGGCCGGCACCACAGACAAAGTTGAGATCGGTGTAGATCATATTCTAATTTATCCTACGGAAAACCCGACGTGGAGGGTATCACAAACTTCTTTAAGGAAGTTAAAAATTGACAAATATACTACAATCTTTATTATTTTTCAATATTTGACAACATTTAAAAAATAATTGTACTACCTAAACATTTTTTGTCTAAATATTTTTACAAAAATATTAGTTTTTCCAAAATTGCATAAAAAATAAATAAAAACTTATTTACACTAAAAAAAAGTGACGAAATTTAAGAGAATCTTTAATAATAAAATTATTTACAAAAATTTTTGATAAATATTTACATTTTTCATGCGCTTTCTGTTGCTTCGGCGGTTGCCATTCTGGAAAAAAAATTAAAAAAAAAAGTGGGGAAATGAAAAGTTACTTGTCAAATTCTAATGCGGCGAAATTGCTCTTCGTCTACTTCAGTCATGACGAAACTGCCGTCGGGAAGCATGAGGACAACTTGTCTTGGGCCACCTGAAAAAAGAAGTTAAAAATCAGGTTGAAATGAAAAAAAGGGTTTTACCGCCAGGTGCAGGGCCGCTGGCTTCAACCAGCTGTGCGACTAACTGCGAAGCATTTTCATCACTTTGTTCTATCGCCTGACCATCCTCTAAAGCCATAACTTCTCCACCTTCTTGCTTAATATAAAACTGCGTACCTTCAGCTTCACCTTCCAGGACGTTTACCTAAAAAAAAGTTCACAACTTCCCAAAATCATAAAAATTCTCTTACGCCTTCGATTTGGGCCACATTTGCATATTCCCCACCGCCAAGTACAACGGAGTTTTCTTCCCCATTTTCTGCCGTCACATAAACACACTGCTGTCCATCTTCTTCCAACACTATTGTACTATTCAACTCAGATTTTAAAACCTAAAAAATATTAAAATAAAATAATAGAATAACAGTCCTTACTTTATAAAGAACTCCATCTTCTCCTGTAATATGGACATATTCTTGATCATCTTCAGGTACTACCTCAGGTATAATTTCAGGTATTTCTTTTTTAGGCGATATCGATACAGAGCCAATAGACCTAAAATATCAGATTAAGGATATTCTTAAGGTACTGTAAGCTTACCCGGTTTTCCGATTGTTTTCGAACGATTGTTTCTTTTGTATTTTGCGGTTTAGTCGGTTTCTTAAGCTGAAAATAAAATAAAAGTTGGAAAATAAATATTTAAAATATACCTGTCGAACTTTGGTAATGGCTTCCTCTTTAATGATAAGAGGAGATGGCGGAGGAGTCGGTTCTGGCGTCCTTTCGCCTTCGGCTTTTGACAAAACTTTTCCCGTTTTAGGGCAAAGGGTGAGTGGTCTCGGCGGACTTTCAGGTCCAATAGGAGGGAGATCTATAAAAAATTATATAATCTTAATATTTATTATTTTCTAATTTTACCAGCAGGGAAATCGTCTGGAATTCCTTGATCTGAATCCGAAGACGGCATTTCCGAAACATCTTTCTCTTTTAAATTAAAAGTTAATTTTTGAAAAATTTAAAACTATAAATCTTACGAGAGTTGTTTAAAATCCCAGTGTGGCCACCTCGACTTCTGAAAGAACCTCGCGAAGAAAGTCCTCCACGGTTCATTTTACTGCCTAATATTCGTCTTTCAAATTCCATAGGTTTTTTCTAAAATCAAAATCAATAAACAAAAAAATGAATAAAATGAACCTGAATATCTGGAGAAAGTGATGTTTTTAATGGAAGTTTAGGCCTTGTTGGAGTTGCGTTTATGCTCGCTTTGGCTGCAGCTCCGCTATGCAGAAGACGTGTAGTCGAATTATTTATTTTAATATGTGCTGCTGGTTTGGCGGCCTTCCCACACTTCTTTGTAAAATATTTTCCCCTTTTCCACTCATATTTAAAGAATTCTTTCTTAATATTCCCGTCTTTTGGATACCGGTCGGTGTTTGGTTTTTGTTAAGTACGACCACTCCTGAATTCACGGTTACATTTTTGGAAGGCGAAAGTTCTTTAACTTGTCCTTGCTTTAACGACAGGGCTTTTGAAGGCGAAACTGAATCCAATTTGATGATTCCAGATTTGTTTGACATTATAACGCCAGATGCCAAATTTGGAACTTGAGCGTTATCGACTTTAACTACTCCTTTAGCGTTAGCAACTAAAACCTTATAAACAAATAATTAATAAATAGTAATTACAATAGATAATAAATTGATAATAAGTACATTTACTTGTTGATTGGCTGGGCTTAAAGATGAGACTTTATTTTCCACCTGTTTCTTATTAAGTAGGTCAAAAGCCAGCTTTTTCCCATCGGCTTCATCACCGCTCGACTCCAGCCTAAAATCGAAGCCAAATTTTCTGCGTTGGAAATCACATTGTGCGCAATCCGACCACCTCTATGTCCTCCTCTACCTCTTCCAGATTTTTTAATTATTCCAGTCATTCCTCCAGCTAAAAAATTTAGTACAAATATATAATTTATATTTTTTTTACATTTATTGTAATATATTCTTCCTCCTAGACTATCTTCACTGTCTGTGTCGGCGTTTAGTTTTATCTTTTTAAGTATACTGTCTTCATCGTCTTCAGAATCAGATAATCCTCGTTTTTTAATAGATTCAAGTTCAGTATCGTCAGGTTTGATTGATCCACACCAAGCTTTGACTTGATTTAAAGCCTTTTGTTTACTGTAACGAACTGGCCGTCTGAAAATAAAATAAGTTAAAAGTACTGGTTTGAAGAGCTTCCAACGAAAACTTCCTTAAAGAGAAGTATCTATATAGGAGGGGGAAGTATAACGGAGGGGACGTAAAACGTAGGGGAAGTATATGGGAGGGGAAGTATAACGGAGGGGAAGTATAAGGAGGGGAAGTATATGGGAGGGGGAAGTTTAAGTGAGGGGTAGTATAACAGAGGGTGTAGTATGAGGGAGAAGTATAAGGGAACGAAAGTATAACGGGGGATGTATAAGGGAGGGAAAGTATAAAGGATTTTCCAAATTTTCCAAGTTTTTTTTTTTTTTTTTTTTTGAAAAATTTTCCGGTTTTTTTTTTCGAAAAATTTATTAAGTTTTTTATTTATTTTTTTTTTTCGAAAAATTTCTAAGTTTTGTTGGTCAAAAAAAAAATTTTTTTTCGAAAATTTCCTTTTTTTTTTGAAAAATTTTCCAAGTTCTTTTTTTCGAAAAATTTTTAAGTGTCAAGGTAGAAATAATGGGCTCTTTGGCCTAGGGATGTGCCTCTCGTAATGGGTAGAAGTATGAAATTTCTCCCAACTAAAAAAATAATAATTAAAAGGTGGCAATTTTTTTACACCAAAAATTCGTAAAAATATAAGGAGTAATTGGTGAAAATTTGGTGAAAATCAGATTAACGATCGGCGCAGCGAATTTTTTAAAATTTCAAACAGACATATCTCCGCCATTTTTTCGAAATTCAAAAATCGCCCTCGTTACATTCTTCTTCACCGGCTAAAGAAATTTGTGTGAAAATCGGATGAAAACTGTGGCCGTAAAGTGTTCCGGAAAAATTCTACGGACGGACGGCCGGCACTACAGACAAAGTTGAGATCGGTAAGATCAATATTCGAATTGACCCTCCTCCGGGGTCTAGAAGACCCTTCCCCAAAAGCCCGACATGGAGGGTATCACAATAACTTCTTTAAGGAAGTTAAAAAAGTCTTCCTTCGATATTTAGACACAAGAAATAAAGAAATATTACCCTATGGAATTTGTTCCACTAGGACCAGCTGCTTCTTGTTTTTTTGGCGAAGTATTCATGTTTATTTTCGTTGACAATTTCGACTGTTTTGATAAACTTTCTTCAAAAGCATGCAGTAAATGTTGGCAGGCTTCTAAATTTTCAGCAGGCTCCCAAGTATTTTGTTCTCTAAAAATTATAATTGAAAACATATTATCAAAAATAAAAAAAAAAAAACTTACGAAGGATATCCTTCCCATTTAAGAAGATATTCGTATTGTTTTTTCGAGGGTTAAATCGTCTGGAAACTATTTTTTCGACGACAAATTCATCCTGAATAGGAGCCGTTTGAATATTGTTCGCTGACTAAAAAAACAAACAAAACTAAATTAAAACTGTAGACACGAAAATAAAACCCAAAACTACATTTTACAAACAAAGCCATTCAATATCAGCTGCAACTAACTAAATGAATTCAATTTACCTTAACCCCTGAAAATTTTGGGAAGCTGATTCTAGTTGGCTCAGCTTCAAAATCCTGAAAAAGGGCGTACAAAATGATATAAATGCACAAAAAATTTTTAGAACACAATTTGTCTTCTAAACGCTAAAAAAGGGAGCACAGATTTTATAAATTAATCATTTCCATTGTAAAAACTACAAAATTTACTTAGCATAGAATAAAATACTAAAAATGGGGGAAAAAAAATTAAGAACTTATAAAAATTAAAGTAATATGAAGACTAAAAAAAAATGTTCTAAAAACGAATTTTGTCACTTACAACCAACAAGTATTTATTAAAAATTCCCAGTTCTAAAAAGTTAATTAGGCTTTTTTAAACAAATTAAATTGGAAAATTAAGAACCTAAAATGACAATAATATATTAAACAAATTAAAAAATTTACCGCATCATTCATTGATCGATCAGAACTATCGATGTCATCCAACTGATTACGAAAATTCGCCAGGCTTTCATTTAAAATATTTCCTAAAATCAAAATTCAATAGAGAAATTTTTTAAAATAAAAAAACCTTACTTTTAGCTGGTCCGATAGTGCGGAAGTTGTTTTGTGGGGTTTCTGCTAAAAAGAAAAAAAACATATGTTTAAAATAAAATGTTAAGCAGCAAAATTCCGCCGGCTTTTCAATGGCCTTTGACGGCTACAGTGTTATTTTTTGTGAAAAATGTTTCTTTGGGATTCTCAGAAGTTATAAAGACTTAACATTGATCCCAGCAAATGTACTTCAAAACGACATTTTAGCATTCATTCTAGAAAAAAGTTCGAATATCGCAAAAACCTTGATTGCTCTCATCGCTGCTTTTTTCGCTGACTCCTATTTAGGTAAATTTATCCCAATATCGATTTCTTTTACATCAATGATACTCATTTGGCCAATTTTTCTTCCGTTGACATTCGAAATGAATGAAGCGATTAAAAAAATTATTTATTTCGTCGCCCTCGGAATCGAAACATGCACATGGTTCGGACATATTTTATATTTTCCTTATATTTCTGAGCAATTCAACATGGAAGTTGATACCCTTTTAAGATATTATATGTACGACTACGCATTTTTAATGTTTTGTACAGAAATATTCAAAATTGGGATGAAGAAAATAAAAGAATTTTATCTAGGCGAAACTTTCATGTTAATCGGACCGTTTATTTCATCAATTGCGCTTTCGGTAGCGTTTATAATAATGAGGAAAAAGTACAAAAATGAGGAGCCAAAAAACACGACAATTAAGAATTTTGGATGCTTATTCTACACGATAGGAAAAAGAATGTTTTCTTGTGAAAAAAGGATTTTTTTGGCTTCGCTTCTAAAAAATATGATGAAGAAACTATTCAAGAGACTAGAAGATTAACACTAGTTATGGCTTTTATAGGGATATTTATTCTTTATAATTCAGTTTGTGTCATAATGGAAGAAAAAATATTTGAACAAGCATCTCAATTGAATCGTGCAATAGGTTCATGGACGATTTCTTATGAAAATATTCAACTTATGATTCCTTTTTTTATCATAATTTTGACACCTTTGATCGAACATTTTATCTTTTCGTCTATGAAAGAGTTTGAAGTTTTGACGAATTCGTTGCATAAAGTCAGTTTAAGTTATGTGTTGTTCGTCATCGTTTTTATGTTGACTGGATTCGTGCAGTTTTATGTAGAAAAAAATTTAGAAGAGTTTACAACGAAGCCGTATGTGGCGCAAGTCAGGCTTATCAACTGTTATCCAAAGCCGATTCTTGTAAGCTTTATGGAAGTGACATTCACAATAAAAGCTTTACAGCAATACATATTTAATGATATTAAAGCCGACGGAGATTTCAAAACTATCATAATGGCAGACGTTAAAGAAAATACGACATTATTTCGGAGTGAAGTTGACATAATAATAAATAAATGTGTCACATACTTATTGGTCAATAATGACGCACTTAAGCTTATTCCCGAGATAGAAATAATCAAAAATATAGAAAGTAACCCGGTTATTATCTTATTCTGCGCGTTTGCATGCGATCAAAAAATAGAAATACATCAAAATGAAAAAACGTGGAATTTAAAACCGCCTGAAGAAGGAAAAAGTGTTCAGATTACTCTCGATTCAGATAACGCATATTCGATCACTTATGAAAACAAAAAAATGGAGAATATATTCACAAATGTTCATTACGGAGCAGTCTACACGTATATGATATACAAAAAAGGCGATTTGATAAAAATCAAAAAGTTTATATATTACGACCCTTTTTGGTCCATATTATGTGGATGGTGCCTCAATATATACTTTTGGCAAGTGGAAGAATCATACTTTATGTTGGATCGAGTTTGTTTTTGTTTACAGAATCGCCGGATTCAATGAGATGTTTCGTTCGCGCCACTTTTGAAATTGTAAACGCGCTTCTAGAATGTTCTAAATACTTTTCTGGATTTCTGCCACAACCTTCTTTATGGATTTACGCCACAACTGCCGCCACTCTTTTAGTTCTTTCTTCTTTACAAATTTATTTTACAAAAATTTATGTCTATAAATTTAAAGAATAAAGGTTTACATTACTTACCAGCTTCACTGTCTAATTTATCACCGTGGGCCCTTAACGTGTCGCATATATTTAGAGAACTGATAGTTTTGAAGTTCATAATAGTCTCTCCAGCTGAAACCCAGGAGTCTCTCATACTCCTAGGCATTTTTGTCCATTTTTGATAAAGTTTCCATGCACTTTCTGATGGAGATGATGTCCCTAAAAATAAAAATAAGACTAAGAAAAAAGTCAGAATATTATACCTTTGATGTTGAATCTTTTTTGGGCGTTTTTCCATAAAAGGAAGGCCCAGACTTGAGGTTTTGTTTCAGCGACATTTCCATGGAAAGTTGAGGCGCCTTTGCAGTTTTCTTTATGAGTTTGGAAAGCGTCGATGAAATGTGTGACGATATGACAAGCCCCGCATACCAAAATATCCATGGATCCGATTTCATTTTGGGCTTCTAAAAATGAAAAAGGTTAAGTTTTAAGGTTAAAATGATAGCTGACCTTTGATATCGTCGAGGCCGATTTGAGGTTCTGTATCGGCTTTTGGACTTTCTTGACTTTTTGAGTCGAGAAGGTTTTCAATATCGACAGCGGCCACAGCGCTGGCGTCTAATGAAGGAATTTCGGAATTCTGCATCTCTTCGACTTCTTTCAAAACTTGTTCTTTAACTTCGGAGAGGATCATCTCGGTTGATACATGAGATGAGTCATCGGCATTTTTATTCTGATCGGCAGATGCCATTTCGTTTCCCAGCATGTCGATGTCCATTTTATCCACTGTTGTGGTCCCCGTGATGGTTATTTCGTCATCTTTTGTCACCAAAATGTCATCCGCAAGGGAAACTCCTTCCAAAATTGTCTCCGTATCTTCAGGTACAGAACCTACAAAAAAAAAAAAAGCCAGGACGTCACTTTATGGATTAAGAATTGTAGGAACTTTCAAGCTGAATAGATTAACTTGAACAGAATAGATGTTGGGCAACCTGATGGACTGGAAGAGCCAGGGAGGATCTCCAATGCCTGGAAGTAACTTGATCGATATGTCGGCAAACAATATTATGGCAGCCACTTTCAAGATAAGACCTTTGAACCAATTGTAAGCCCAGGCACAACATTATGCAGCACCTTCAAGCTCATTGGCTTATAAGCTGAAGGCTTCTAAGATCTTCAGATGGACACATCAAAGGATCTCACAAGTACGAAACTAAGTCACTTAATAGGTGTCTTTTGAGTTTTCCAGCAGGCTGCACCCAATGGTCTAATCTGGGTCCCTTTTTTTGGACATCAAAACGCCCTTTTTTAAAGCAAAATATCATGAAAATCTAGTCTTTGAGGTAAAAATCGACTCAATTTTTGTCAGTTTCACACTCGAACTTTGCAGCCAATATAGGAAGGGGTCAGAAATGACCCCCATTGGCCCTGAGCCCTTTTGTCACATTTCTAGGAGGGTGAAGAGAGAGGAGCTTAACCCTCTCGAGACCGCAGGCGACTTTAGTTTCCCAGCGGCGCCAGCGGGAAGCCTCTCTAAAAAATTTAATACCTTCGCTTCCCGTGGCGCTAGCGACATGCAAATACTGGCAATCTGTTGGGGAAGAAATGAACTACATGATGATCGCATCACTCGACGCTTTCTGTGCTTTGCTGGGCGCTGGGAGCGGTCGGAGAGAAGTGAGGGGCCAAGAGAGGGGAAAAGTGCTGCAGTAGCGCAGAGAATCCAGCGTCGAAAGGGTTAAAAGGCGAACTCTCTCCGCTACTTTGACAAGCATAACGCCTGAGGTCTAAGACATGCTAAAGTGACGGTCCTAGGCATGGCCTTACAGCAGATCTGCTCAGATAGGGTAGGATTAAGGTCTGCATCCTAGTGGGTCTCCTGACTGGGCACTGCGAACTCTGCAAACACCTTCTAGGGTAGGGAGTGACAGAGGACAGCACCTGCCGCTTCTGCTTGGAGGAGGAGGAGATGGTGGAGCACGTCTTTGACGTGACAGCACGCTACTTTGACGAGATGGCATAACGCCTGAGGTCTAAGACATGCTAAGCTGTTTATGACAGTCCAAGGCATGGCCTCATAGCAGATCTGCTCAGACAGGGTAGGATTAAGGTCCGCATCCTAATGGGTCTGCTGACTGGGCACTGCAAACACCTTCTAAGGTTGGGAGTGACAGAGGACAGCACCTGCCGCTTCTGCTTGGAGGAGGAAACAGCGGAGCACGTCCTCTGCTATTGCAAAGGCATAACACGCCTACGTCCTCTACTATTGCAAAGGCATAACACGCCTGAGGTTCATGAACCTATGGGAGGAAAAACCCAGCCCGTTGAGCCATGCAAAAAGACCCAGCCTCTGGAGGCTAGTTAAGAGCCTGGGTCTGTACGGGGAACGATGCTGAGGGTAAATCCATGACCACCGAATTAGAAGGTGACCTTTAGGTACCTGGAAGCCGTGGAACATTCATACAAGGCTTCTAAGTGACTGGAACTATCCTCCCAACCTAAGGGACCTCAGCATGAGCATACTTCCATTCCATCACTCAAATTACTAGTGCAGCCTCTAAGATTCAAATTTATTCATCTATTCCTCAAGATGTAGAAAACTAACACCAATCTCTCATAACAACGATGGCGGGAAAAACGAAATAAAATAAAATTTCTCTTACCTTCCATACTTTCTTCAGCAACGTTCATCGATGATAGAAAATCAGCACTCACGCTCACTAAAAAGTCAAAACAATATTTTTTTGAAAACTTTGAAATTTACAACATCCGAATGAAAAATCGTTCTTCACGGCCGAAAGAACAGTTCACTACCAATATCCCAACTAGCTGAAAAGTGAATAGCATGGTTGAAACATTGAAGATTTAAAATGAATAAAGTAAAATATAAATCAATCAGTTTATAAATCGAAAAATGTAAACAGGGAGGTTATATTGCCAGTCGGCTGTTATTTTTTAATAAGTTTTAGATATTTTGATTTCAAAGCTAGAATGTACGTTTTCTAAAAAATTTAAATTTAAAATAATATTGATTAAATATTTTAATTTTTTTAATAATGAAAGATTGAAATGGAAAATAATAAAATAAGATGAAAATGGCGGAAAGAGTATAGGTCTAAGGGCGGAGGGGGGTAGACGATACAAGAGGTGAGAAAAAATGCATCGGGGAAAAATTTAAAGGGGGAAGTTTACCCGACTCGCCGGCCTTTCGGAGTTCCACGCAAAACGTAATTTAAAGTTTGAAGTCTCGGAAAAGACGAAAAACCAAATGGTTTTCCTCAGAAACGCGGAAAAAGATTGATCGAAAAAACGACGCGTTCCGATTATGACACTAGCGCTGTCTATGTTCGATTCTCTGTAGCTATACATCGATTTGGTACTATGGTGGGGGAACAAGCGGGAAATTTAAAATTTAAGTTTTCCTTTTGTACTTCTTATTGACATTTATGCAATAAAAAAACTATTTTTTATAACCAAATAAACAATTTTCATAATTATAAATGTAAAAAAATACATACTAACTCTCAAAAACGTGTATTTTCTTCAATTTTGATTGTTCGGGATTTTTTCAAAAAAAGATAACCTCGTTTTGTTTGTGAACTTCTCGTTTTCTTGAACCTAAGACATTGAATTAATCTTCGTTTTTATTTAATTTGATTTAATTATAAATAATGACGACCGAAGAGGACGACGTGAAGGAATATCGTTGGGAGACCGGATATGAAAAGACTTGGTAATTTTTATTTTTCTATGTTTGCATTTTTAAGTTTATATTAATAACGCTGTTTTGTTGTACTTCAAAAATTTAATTTGTAAACTAAAGTTCTATGATGTGTTTGTTTGCTGAGTTGATTGCACCCAGCTGGTTTATGATTGTCCTTTTTTAACTTCTTCGAAGAAGTTATTGCGATACCCTCCGAGGTACGGTATATGGAAAAGGGTCTTCTGGACGTTGAGTAAAACTGATTAGTGATCTTTGCCAATCATGAGGTTGTCTGTCGTGCCGGCCGGCCGTCCGCCGCAAATTTCGTTCCGGCTTCACGGTCGCAGTTTTCATCCAGTTTTCACCTAATTTTTACAGGATCTTCCTTTTGTAGCAATATAAAAAGTGACAAGAGCTTTTTTTGAATATACTTGAGATCATTCTCACATGCTTCAACTCCTACAAACTACAAAGTAGTGGTATAGCTGGTTATTAGTACTAATTCTTTATGTTCAAACTTGTTGACTATTCAAATCTAGCACACTTAGCTGGTTAGCAAGGCTTGTCTTGTTCTTTTTGCACTGAGTGCTAGTTCTTAAGTTGAATCGACGTATTAATGTGTTTTTCTGTCAGGGAGGCTATACAGGAAGATGACAAAGGAAATCTGGAAGCGTCGGTCACCGATATCATACAGAAGGCGAAGCGGAAGGCGCAGATGGAGCGAAAGGGACCCTGCAGACTTGGGATGATGCGCCACACATACGTCATTCTTGATGCTTCAGACGCCATGCTTGACCAAGACCTGAAACCAACTCGTCAATTTTGCACATTAAAAGTAAATATAATTTTAATTAATTATATTTAAACTTAATTTATTGCAGCTTTTAGAAAATTTCACCGAAGAATTTCTCTATGAAAGTCCTTTAAGTCAACTTGGTTTCATCATTACAAGGAATAAAAGAGCAGAAAAAGTAATTAAAATTGTTTAAAATTTATTTTCTACTAAAGTGATTTTAGATTTCAGATTTGTCAGGAAATGCGAAAAAACATTTAGAAAATTTAAAATCTGTTTATAGCCAAGTTACTGCTTGCAGTGGTGAACCTTCTTTACAAAATGCACTTGAGCTGGCTCTTTCATCTTTACGCCATATGCCAAGTCATGCCATAAAAGAAATTTTGATTATAATGGGTAGTTTGACTACATGCGATCCTGGAGATATAAATACGACGATAGAAACGCTAAAGGATTTAGGGATACGAGTATCCGTGATTGGGATTGGAGCTGAAGTTAGGTTGAGAAAGCATCTTTGTATGGTTACAGGAGGGACGTATTCTGTTATGCTTGATGATGTTCATTTTAAACATTTATTACTTCAACATATCATCCCTCCTGCAGCGACTCCATCCTCCAGCGAAAGCGCTTTGATAAAATGGGTTTTCCACATCAAGGAGCAACGAATACAAAAACGACTTCGCTTGCCATGTGCATGTGTCATTTGGACAGCGAAGAAGGAAAACTTGAAGGCGGTGGATATTTATGTCCACAATGCCGCAGTAAATACTGTGAACTACCCGTCGAATGTAAAGTCTGCGGTTTGACTTTAGTCTCTGCACCTCATCTCGCCAGATCATATCATCACCTCTTCCCTGTTTTACCATTTTCACAAATTCCATTCGACGGATTAAAAAGAAACGAAGGATCTTGCTACTCCTGTCTTGGGCAGTTTAAAGAAACAGAAAAATATGTCAGTACAATGAGTTTTTTGTGCTTTTCTAATTTTTTTCCTTTTAGATTTATAGGTGCGATACTTGTTCGAAGGTTTTCTGCCTTGACTGCGATATGTTCATCCATGATTCACTCCATACTTGCCCAGGGTGTGCCACCAACCAAAAAACCTTTCAGCGTGTCGGAGAGTGAATTAATGTTTTGTAAATTTTTAATTTTTGTATATAAATATATAAAATCCCTTAATTTTTTCTTCCTTATTTTTACTATCTTCCTACAACCCCAATTATGAGTGAGAAAGAGGAATGAGCCCAGGCTAATGTTCTTGTGGGTCTAAGAGAGTTGTAGGCAACGTTTGCTTAGTTATAGGCTTAGAGAATGAGGAAATTGCCATATATGAAGGCAAAAGAGTATTTCTGTTAGGAGAAGTTCAGAGTATAAAAAAATAGGTTTCTCAGTTCAAAAATTGAGAAAAACTTCCACAAATCTGGTGTAACGGGAATTTCTGGACTTGATAACTGACTTTAAACCCGCAATAAAAGTACTTGTATAAGAGCTTCCAACAAAAACTTCCTTCAAGAGAAGTAAAAATATAGGAGGGGGAAGTATAAGGAAGGGGAAGTATAAACGGAGGGGGAAGTTTTTTTTTCAAAGTTTTCTTTTTAATTTTCCTAGATCTTTTTTTTCAAGAATTTTTTTTTTTATGTTTTGTAAGTTAATCAAAAAAATTTATAAGTTTTTGTTTTTTGAAAAATTTTCCGAGTTTTCTTTTTTAAATTTGCGCTTTCTTTTCCGAAAAATTTTGTAAGTTCTTTTTTTTATTCAAAAATTTTTCTAAGTATCAAGGTAGAAATAATGGGATTTTTGGCCAAGAGAGGTCCCTCTCGTTAGGCGTGGAAGTATGAAATTTCTCCCTACTAAAATGATAATTAATGTAGAAAAATGCCAATTTTTTACACCAAAAATTCTTAAAAAGTATAAGCAGTAATTGGTGAAACTTTGGTGAAAATCGAATCAATGGTTCGGCCGCAGCGAATTTTTTAAAATTTCCAACACACATATCTCCGCCATTTTTTCGAAATTAAAAAATCGCCCTCTTTACATTCTTGTTCACCGGCTAAAGAAATTTGTGTGAAAATTTGGTGAAAATCGGATGAAAACTGTGGCCGTAAAGTGTTCCGGCCGGCCGGTACCACAGACAAAGTTGAGATCGGTAATGATCAATATTCGAATTGACCCTGCGGGGTCCGGAAGACCTTAGACCCTCCCCAAAACCCGACGTGGAGGGTATCACAATAACTTTTTTATCTACTGCCCTCATGTGCCAGGTAACTTCCGATAATGCTACACATAAGGAAGCACGATGAGAATGCCAGGAAAATAATATATCTGGCTGTAAGAACTTTATCCATTATAATCACAGCCTAACCTAACCTATGGCTACTTACAGTTAGCTAGTTTTATTAATGTAGGAACTCTTTAATGATGACGTTATCACAGCGCATCAGTATTCAAGAATTCCTGCTTATATTAGTCAAATTGCTCAACAAGTAAGGATCATTTATCCTCAATTGACGACATTCGACTGGTTAAATCCTGCCCACTGGATCGCAGGTATGGACGTAAGATCGGTCATTTCAGAATTCTTGGGCTGCCGCAGAACCCCAAGAGCTGTAATGACTTATCCCTTAAATTAGGGATGGTTAGGGAAACCCCACACTAACTACTTCAATCTCGTAATATTGTAATAATTGTACTTGGGGTATGAGGATTATAAGTCCTGACTTGTAATATAAATTATAAATTACAATGATTTCTTCGTTAACTAAATCATGTGGGAATGTTGTGTTTTTAAATATGATGTTCGGTATTTCAATTTATTGAAATGAAAATTTGAACGTGTTAAAGCAATTGAGAAATGAAATATCTTTCAAAATTAAAGACTGAAGGTGATTTTGTAGTAATGGTCTATTGTTATATAGATCAGAGAGGGATTTAAGGTAGTTCTGTTGAAGGCAACTGCAGGTTCTCTACCAGAGAGCGCTGAGGAACTCGAAAAAGAAAAGGAATTCCTCCTTACTGCATTACCGACTTGTGGTTCTACCGGTGGCGGTTTGCGTGCGCATTTCGGCGGGTTTCCGAACCCGATCGTCGGGCCTCCAAGTCTTTTCAGAAGGGCGGTCAGTTTCAAGTCTAGACCCGTTCCAACGCCCTTCTAACGGACTCGAGTCTTCGTAAGTGCCGTATGTACGAGACAGCCGTGTGTGATTCCTAGCGAAAAAAATTTTTTTTTACATTTTTTTTGTTGGAATAATAATTTTTTAGAAAATTCTAAAAAGGCCATGTCTCACGCTAATCCGACTTTGGCCTATGCCCTACCAGTCGCTTTACTCATTATCACTATAGGTAAGTTCTCCCCAAGAAAAAAGAGTAAAAGCTACAAAGCGTGCTGGGAAAGGAAAATGAATAACTTAAGGAATTTAAAAAAAAATCTAGTAATGACCTATTTAAAACTCCTTAAAAAAATTTACATATTTGTTCTGAGCAAATATCTTCGTAGATATTTTTAGGTCCATATTCTATGATCCATCTCGGAATTATCGAAGTGTTCAACCCTTTCAAACTTTGACCTTTTAACCTCAACCAGAGATGAAACGGACATTTAAAATATGATCTATAGGTTAGGGAATTTTATTTCTTCTACAAATATATTTTTTATAGAATAGTCCCGAATGTTCTAGTCCTGCGCAACACTCAATAGATCAAAACAGAAAAACTTGTTTTCTCACTACATAGCATGAAATCTAAAAAATATTGGCATAATAATTAAGGTTGCCACTATTCATACTTCAAAAAGAACTCATTTATTTAATGGTAAAAAGTAAACACGCAAAACATGGATTATGATTGGTGGGAAAAACGCTTAAGCATCATAATCGAAACCTTAAAATTTCTTGACACATCATTTCTTTCTTTTTCAAAAGAAGATCTTGAACGTTTCCAATCAAAATCCCAAATTGAGTTCTTAATCTGATGGAACTCTTTTTGTTCTGCGATTTTCTAAAGCGTCTTGGATTCAAAAGGTTCCTAAATCGATTTAAAACTCATTCAGCCCGTTTTCTAAAAAAAAAATTATTTATTTGTATCATTTAAATCACGGTAAAAAGGGTTTAATAAAATTTTTGGTTGAAATCACCATATTTGAACAATTATGTTTTCAAAAATTTTTTTTCCACATTTGAAAATTCTCAATATAGCGATTACACTCCCAGAATATAATATAGTTATTTTTTTGAGAAATATTAAGAATAGCCCTCAGGTAGAGATTCGACTTAGACTAATGTTGCATGTTACATGATCCATCAGTTATACAAAGAAGGAAAACGAGCCTCTGAATATATCCAACGGGAGAAGAGATAATTTGTCAAAGTAAAGATGGGAAGGGGGTTTCTTTTCCCGACGATTGTTACCATGTAGTATGAAGTAACTCAATACGTTAAAACAGTTCTGAAACAATGTATTTTGAAGACGCGTTGAAAAAGCAAAATAGGGTAATTTGTTTAACTTTTCTCATACTCTAAATTCCCCTTTTGTAAAGATTTTAAGATTATACACATAATATTTTTTAAGCCCTATTTTTGTTTTAGTCATTTTATGTTGATTACTTTTCCTCTTTTCGTTTTATTCAAAATTTAATTTCGGAGGGAAAACGTCCCATAAATTTGTTAAGGTTTCATCTTCCTTTCAAATCCATTGGGATCGCATTTTCCTCTCAACAAGTTTTTAAAGAAAATTTAATAAACAAATTTTTTTTTCCCACGTCTATTGAAACAGGTTTTAATTAAGTTTATAACGAGGTGTGGACATATGTTTCGCTAAAAGGTGAGTGGGGAAGGTAAATTAACAGAAACGTCCCCTCGTAATTAAATAGATTTTTTTTTGCTCTTATGAGTTTTTTTTTAATAAAAAGCATTTTCATGAAGATCGATTCTGAAAACCGTAGCGTGCCGTTGTGTACCTTAGATCGAAAATAATTGAAAGTTTTTTTTATTACTCAAGTGTACCTACTTCTCACGATTTTCTTGCACGAAAAAAATCAGTAAATGAAAGATTTATGGCAACATTGAAAGACGAGTATCCACTTCTTAGGAAATGAAGTACTTTTTTCTTTTTTAAGCTAAAGTACTTTTTAAACTTACTTGAGGAGTTGTGTGTTAAGATGAAGGGAAACGGGAAAGTCAGTTGGACTCCCAGACGCATTAAGGAGTCGCTTCTTGTAGATTGAGGATTCTAGATCCTTCCAGGTTCAAACCACAATACGTTTTGCTGTATGACTTATAGAAAAAAATCACCGCGTGTGTAAGTGTCGACATAATGCGGTTTGCCATAATGCATTTGACCATATAATAGCAGAAAAGCCGTTCACCATAAAAATCTGCAGCTCAACATAAAGAAAATAGTCGAAAACGTTCACCATTCGATAATACTGATTTGAAAAAATCAGTAATCAAGAGATTTAACATTTGTCGTTTCGACATAAAATTTGTCGTTTCGACATAATGCAGTTGAACATAAAGGAAACATTCATTTTAAAGAACTTGTCGTTTCGCCATAAAACTGTTTCTGTCGTTTGGGCATAATACATCTCACCATAAACTAGGGACAGCTAAAGAGCAGGCCTATTTTCGTCGTTTAAAACGCGATTATGGCGAAACGACAAAAACCTTAAAAGTTGTCAGATCTCCATGATGCAATTCAATATAAAGCATCTCGGTATTATGCCCAAACGACAATGAGAAGTGTTATGGTGACTTGAACTTTTTTAACTTTCTTAAATAAGTTATTTGATACCCTCCACGTCGGGTTTTTGGGGGGAGGCTCTTCCTGACCCCGTAGGGTCATTTCTAATATGGATCTATACCGATCTCAACTTTGTCTATGGTGCCGGCCGGCCGTCCGTCCGTCCGTCGCATTTTTTTCCCGGAACACTTTACGGCCACAGTTTTTCAACCGATTTTCACCATATTTTCACAAAAATTTCTTTAGCCGGTGAAGAAGAATGTAAGGTGGGCGATTTTTGAATTTCGAAAAAATGGCGGAGATATGTCTGTTTGAAATTTTAAAAAATTCGCTGCGGCCGAACCGTTAATCCGATTTTCTCCAATTACTCTTATATTTTTTAAGAATTTTTGGTGTAAAATCGGAAAATTTTTTGAAAAAAAAAAAAACTTCCCTTCTTTATACGATTACTTCCCCCCCTTTTCCTTCCCATCCTTTGTATTTCCCCTCCTTTATACTTCCCCCTCCTATATTTTACTTCTCTTTATGGAAGTTTTCGTTGGAAGCTCTTCAAACTAGTACTTTTATATCGACTTGCATTTATTGGAAAAGTCGTTTATGGCGAAACGCTTTATGTTGAAATGCATTTTGCTCAAAATTTTTGAACTTTTGAGAGCTTTATGTTCAATATGCCGAAACGACTTATGGTGAACTACACATTTTTTATGTCGAAATGCAGATTTTTTTATGTTCTGTTGCTTTCACCCTAAATGCGTTATGTTGACCGGTGTTCTCCCCCAAAGTATTATTAAATTGAAAGAAAAGTTACTGTTTAAATATAAGTACCTACTGGTTTAAATAAGTAAAAATAAATAAATATTCTGTATTCAGAAGTTTAAATAAAATAAAAGGATTTTTTAGAATACAAGACGTTTAGGATAGTCCTGAAATAAGAAGTGATTGCGGTCATTCTTCCACTAGAGCAAAGATAAAGGTCGGAGGACATGCAATAAACCCGCCCTTCACGAACACAATTGCCCATATAATACGTCCCTTGAGCGGTTCTAATCTAGGAAAACCAAAAGAAACTCTTTAAAGTCAGAATCGAGCTTAGAACAAAGGGAGTGAACCGCCTTTTTTAGGTAGATTCTTTTCCTTTAATTAGAATCCTGGTTCTTTAGAATTTAAAAATTGTAAGTTTACGAATTCGTCATCTTTGAATATGGTACGACTGACTGATTTAGGAGAAGAGTTTATTTAAAACGATTCTTGTTTTGTGCTTTGTCCGTCTACCCGGGCGGAAAAGGAGTGGCGGAGAGGAAAAGTAAAGGATTCTGGTACTTCAGATTCACAAAGGAGGCCCTTTCCCTCCGAAATTCACTTTAATAAAATATTAATCACAGCTCCCACCTTCGGTCAAAGCCGTTTTATGATTTATGATATCGCTCGGGAGGAAAAAGTCCTCGACTGTTCTTACGAACAAGAAAACTGACAAACTATATCATATCAGTAACTTATTGATTTTTTTTTGTCATGACCTCCTAGTCCGATTCTTTCGCAAGAAAGTATTGGTTTAAAGCCCGGTTAAAGAGGGGAATTTTTCACCCTGAAATATTCGGAAAAATATTGACGAGAATCTTAGTTCGACCAGAGACAAACATAAGATCCAAAGAATCTATGGTGTCTGGAAACCCATTCCCGAAAACAATCTATCCAGGGTATCACAATAACTTTCTTTCGAGTTTAAAATTGATTAGTGATAGTAACTGCTGATAATTATGCAAAGCTTGTATATGAACATTTTTGTGCTCTTTCACCTTTTGTGCTGAAGAATATTATTTCAAACGTAACGAAATCTTTTTGAAAAGTACCAAACAATTAGCCTTTCTCTCTAATTACGAGTGAAAATTATTACGAATCAAATTGTTAATTTAAAATTTAAACACGACTCTTTTAATTATTCAAAAAAGTTGGATTGGATTTTCAGAAACGTAATTTTTATCGTGGATTTAAAATTTTTTTTGATAAAGTTCGATTATTCAATGACATAAATGAAAAGTAGTCTTTCTTATTTGGGTAAGAGGGACTTTTAATTAAAAACAGGTCGGTGATATATCACCGTTGAGGAACGACCGTTTTACTGGGTAAACTGTAAACTTTAAAAGGCGTTTTCCCTCCCAAAAAGGCGGAGCATTAAAGCGATATTACGGAATGAGAATATTTATGGTCATTGTATGCCATAGTCAGAGACGGTTTGATGGCAATTTTATGTCAGCCGTCCCGGACAAGAGCATTGCGGACGGATAATCCTGTCTTATCCGTCAATCCCTTCGGTCTAATCCTCATTTACATAATTATATTCTCTTATTGTAATTTATCACTCTGAATAATTTATGCCTTCTCTCCTTTAAATGATATGACTTGCGGTTAATTTTTGTGCGAAAGACATCTTTATTAATTAATCCAGAAGTTTTAACTAGATCCACGTCATCTGGCATTGATAGAAGGCCAAAGTTCATAATTGAATACAAATACGGAGAGTTGGGGACGTTTCCCTTCCGGGTGCCCACTGCAGTAATCACTAGTCCAAGATTGTTCAACCATACGACGAAAACGTGGCTCCGGAAAATTTCTAAATGATATCTATAATGGGGTTTCAAGCCCTTTTTAAAAAAATGATATTGATGATCAAAATGGAAAAATATTGAGGCTTTGTTTAGTTTCTTTGATTGCTTTTAACTTCCTTAAAGAAGTTATGTGATACCCTCGACGGCGGGTTTTGGGGAAGGGTCTTCCACACGCGGAGGGTCAATTTTGATCTTTACCGATCTCAACTTTGTCTGTGGTGCCGGCCGGCCGTAGCATTTTTTCTGGAACATTTACGGCCACAGTTTCCAACCGATTTTCAGCAAATTTTCACACAACCTTCTAGAATAGTTGAACAAGAAATTATCGTGCGATTTTTGAATAAGCACGCTGAAATTTTAAAAATGCGTGCGGCCGAACCGTTGTTCCGATTTTCACCAAATTCTCACGAAAAATTACTTATTTTTAAAAATTTTTTGATGTAAAAAAATTCAATTTTCTACATTAATTTTTTTTTAGTTAGGAGAAATTTCATACGTCCACCCGTTACGAGAGGGACCTCCCTTGGGCGAAAATCCCATTATTTCTACCTTGATACTTAAAAAAATTTTCGAAAAAAAATCGGAAAATTTTTGAAAAAAAAAAAAAAAACTCCCCTTCCTTATATACATACATTCCCCCCCTTTCCCCTCTGTTATACTTTCCCTCCTTATACCTCCCCTCCGTATACTTCCCTCTTTCCCCCTCCGTATACTTCCCCTCCTTTATACTTCCCCTCCTATATTTTACTTCTTTAAGGAAGTTTTCGTTGAAGCTCTTCAAACTAACTTTTTCTAGGCTTAATTCTAATTGATGATAAAAATAGGATTTTGAGGCTCTGATCCCATCGTCATGGCATTATGGCGAAAGCCCCTTCCTAGAACACCACTGTCCCATCCGTTCTAACGAGATTTACCCTGTTCAACGTTTATCCTTTTACGACTCGATAATGGCTTTTCAGGTTCGCTTGGATGTTTGAACAGCCTCGTCTCCCTTCCCTTCTGCGGTGACCACTGCTGTCCGAGATAGCCGAAAACGTGGTAAAATTCGTGCGTGTTTTAATTCTGGTTGCAGAAACGGCCCCTTTGGGTCTTTGTGGGGCAACATCCATAAATCGTTCTAATAGCTTCGGTGCCTCGGGTGCGAGCGTGACAGCACCCTTATCAGAACCCCGTCTTAATTCTACCCCCTTCCCTCTGCTACATTTGTCATGTTTGTCCTACACATATGAGATTCTCATAAACATTCCAGCAATCCACATTTCTTCGATTTCCAAGACCGTCTTGTTATTAGTCAGGCTATTGTGCTACCTTACCTATCGAGTAATTTTTGATTCCCTATATTCCTCAATTAACGCCACCGTTCCAATGCTTTTCGATGAAACTCTGCAGATCTTCAAGTTTTGAAGACCGTAGCATCGCGTGTTTACAAAGTTAACCAATTTATTTTTTGTCAGAGTTTAGATTAGAATCAAAGTCTTTTTTGTAGGCACACGAATAAAGTTATGTATTTTGTTTTTTGATGATCAACAACTCATTATCGCATCAGCGTCAAATGATTGAATGATGTTTATCTCCGGATCTGGGGGAAGGGAGTTTCAAATAGAAACAAGACAAAATTAGATTCCTGTTGTTTCAGTCAACATTGCTGATCAATGGCATAAACAAGAGTTAGCGGACCCTGTTTACGGTTCCGGAGCTTCCCGAAGAGAAACTTTATTAGTTGGTATAGAATGATAATTCTCTTCTAAACGATTGTATGAAAATTCTCATAAATCAAGCTTTTTTTTGTTTTTAGCTGTTGTCACTAGCTAAGAACAGTTTTTTGGTGAAGAAATTCTCTTTTCGCCGGATTTTTGGGCTTCCAATCAATCTTTTCATCTTACGGAGTTTTTGGGCGGGCGTTTTTCTTGTTGCGCTGGAAAAAACCATATTTTTTGCGAGCGTGTTAGGAAATCCCCCTAAATCAGATTTTTGGAGTTCTTACTTCTTCTTGTTTTCGACCAAATGAATCTCTTTCTATCAGATTTTATGGCTCTTCAGCTCTTTGGCCTTCAAAATCTTTAGCTCCCCGAATGGCTTTCCTTGATCATTCTGTCGGGACCTTTTGAAGTGTTAACTTCCTTAAAGAAGTTATTATGTACCCAGAAATTTCACTTCTACCCATTACGAGAGGCACATCTGTAGGCCAAAGAGCCCATTATTCTACCTTGACACTTAAAAAAAATTTTTCGAAAAAAAAAACTCCCCCATCCTTATATTCTCTCCTACATACTTCCCCTTCCTATACTTCCCCTCCCTTATACTTCCCCTCCTTTATGCTTTCCCTCCCTTCGTTATACTTTCGTCCCTAATACTTCCCCCTCCGTTATACTTCCCCTCTGTTATACTTCCCCTCCATATACTTCCCCCTCAGTTTTACATCCCCTCCGTTATACTTCCCCTCCTAAATTGTTACTCTCTTTAAGGAAGTTTTCGTTGGAAGCTCTTCAAACCAGTACTTTTTTTGTGTGTAGATTTTATGCAGTTTTAATCGGCGATTTTGTAGCGATGAATGAGGGATGCTAGAAGGCCTCTGCTTGAGATCGCTAGTTGTAAATAAAATAAAACTGCATCATTTTTGCTCAGGTTAAACGACTAACCTAAAGGAAAACACGCCTACATATTTTGATTTGACTAATTGAAAACTAAAGTCCCTGTTTATTTATAATCCTCTTCAACACTGATTGGCTTACGTTGTTTGTCCAACGAACAGTATTAAAACAAACAAAGTCCCTGTTATTTATAATCCTCTCAACACTGATTGGCTTACGTTGTTTGTCCAACGAACAGTATTAAAACATTTTCAAAATGATTAACGAAAAGTCGATAACAATAAGGAAAAAGACCTTCATCCGTTTATGTAAGCTCTTCAGTGTACAGAGGCGTATTAGAACCGGATTTATAGGACGAAAATAGGAAACCTTTCGAGTAGCCCCCGTTAATAAATCCAATAAGCCTTCTCAGTACAATTTGTCAGGAAAGGTCAATACGGATAAATCTTATAGCTTAACAATATAATTAATTTTAAACAAAATATTTTCATAGATGAAATTTGAAAAAGTTCCCTCCGTTTACTCAAGTATCAAGCTAAACCAGGAAAATCGCCTTGGGAATTTAATTTCGGAGATAACCAACATCCTCAGCCCACCCCATCGCTTTTTCAGGACGCAGTTTCCTTCAAGGAAATTGTTCGAAATTGAGTTTTTAACCTAATCCAACCCACGTCCATTTAAACGGATATTTCAAATTGAAAACATGTCATATTTTAAAACAAAAAATGTGATTGTCATGTGATTATGTTAAGGTGTAATCAAGAGGATAAATTGGGAATCAACGTCAACGATTTTACACATGATTTCATCCCTTTGATGGTGCAATCATAATCGATGAACGTATTATCTGGCACAAATTAGCATTTTCCATGCTCATATATTAGGAAAATGAAGGCTTTTTTTTGTTTTTTATTTAGAAATTTTGGAAAGAAAAAGTTTTGTTCAAGAACTTTTTTCAGGGCCATTTGCTTTTTCCTGTCCTCTAACCTTCTTAAGCTCTTTTATTATTTCTTTTTTTCCCCTTCTTCTTTTCTTATTTCTCTTCAGGTCTTTTGTTTTTTCCTGCCTGGGTAAATCGTTGTTGAAAACTTTTCGACTCTGCACCATTCGTTTACCTGACACTTTCTTAAAAATAAAAATTGTTTTGTTAAAAAAATAAAATAAGCCTAAAATTTTATAGTTAATAAGAATCTGTGTCAAAAGTTGTCTAAATACGTTTTGAAAATTTGGAAAATTTCAAATGGGGATATAAATATCTTGACAGGTTGCCAAGGCAGCCATTATCAGAAACTAACATTCCTTCACTTATCGTCGAGGATAGAACTCCCCGCCATTTTTGGTTATTTTGAAAAAAGCGCATTTTCAAGAGAACTACAAAGGGATGTGAAAATTTCGTAAAATTTGGATAAAAATTGCGGCTGTGAAGTGTCCTGGATAAACGGCGGACGGCCGATAACCTTATGACTTTCTTTTTTAGGCTCGGCAAGCGATTTCTAAGAATATTCGTTGCAGGGTACAATAACTTCTTTTTACACAAAAAAGGGTCAGAAACACTTATGAAGGAACTGAAAAACGAAAATGGGGTCAATTAGAGAAACAGTGATTAAACTTAATTCTGTCATAATTCTAATTTCTTTAGTACGTTCGTTTTTCAGCCATTTCAACTTCCTTAAAGAAGTTATTGTGATACTCTCCACGTCGGGTTTTTGGGATGTCTTCCGGCCCCCTAGGATAAATTCGAATATGGATCTACACCGATCTCAACTTTGTCAGTGGTTCCGGCCGGCCGTCCGTAGCATTTTTTCCGGAACACATTACGGGCACAGTTTTCATCCGATTTTCACCAAATTTTTTACACTTTCTTTAGCCGGTGAAGAAGAAACAAAGTTGAGATCGGTAAGATCAATATTCGATTTGATCCTCCGGGGTCTGGAAGACCCTTCCCCAAAAACCCGACGTGGAGGGTGTCACAATAATTCTTTAAGGAAGTTAAAAAAAAACCCGGAAAATTTTTTCGAAAAAAAAAACTCCCCTCCCTTATCTTTCCCTTTTATACTTTCGTTCCCTTATACTTCCCCTCCGTTATACTTCCCCCTCGTTATTTCCCATCCTATATACTTCCCCCTCTGTATACTTCCCCACCCATATACTTCCCCCTCCGTTATACTTCCCCTCCAATACGGCTAAAAATACGGCTTCGTTTTTGTGTTTAAAATAAATTTTTTTTTATTTATTTTCTGAACAAGGACTGCAGGATTATTGATTTCAATAGCTATTTTCACATGATATCCATCGTGTTTACAACACACGGGTCCCAAGAGATTTGAGTCTAAAAAGCGAAAAAAACGTCGAAGTGAGGAAAACGACAGAATGGATGGACGATAATCGGCTTTATTTCCCATTCGCGATTTAACAAACTCGTTTTTCCCTACCTTTTCATCCCCGGATTGTAAATGAAGTCAACAATTTGTAACGTTTCTCATTATCTTGGGTTTAAAACACGCAGGTGTGCTCAATTTCGTTTATTTAGTTTAGGACTTTTGAAAATGGACGGTTTGGAATCTAATATATTCGAAATTCAAGCTCCTATTTGGTAGGTGAAAAAGGGTCCTGAGGGGTTTGAACAAATAAACCCCAGAGGTTTACTAAACGCCTCTGTTATTTACTTAGGATTTGGTTTTTTTTAAAATGTATAAACTATATTTCTTATAAGCAGTGAAATCTAAAAAAAAAATTTTTTTTTCAATTTTTATGGGATCTACCAGTTCTCAAAATCAGTTGCTAAAGTACAAATGGTATTATGATAAAATAATAGATTATCAAAATAAGTTGCTAAGAAAATTTCTAAGCTTCTTTATTTTTTTTGGCTTTTCTTATCCGATGAAGTTCACACGATAGATCCCTCCTTGTCAATTCCACAGCTTCTTTCGTCCTTCAGATTTTACTTCGCCTGGCTTACTTCCAACGCTATCATCTTATTTTTTTTCCCTCTCTTATATTGATTTTAGAAAGAAAAAAAAATATCTTAATTTTTTTAAACGAAATCTGAGACTCAGCGAAATCGAGGAGTTCCACAAGGGATTTGTAATCTATAGAGGACGAAATTTACTTAAGGGGTCTACAGGGGTCTAATCTAGAGGCCGTTTAACAAGGGAAAACAGGGAGGTAGATCGACGACAGGGGAAGGGAAGATAATCGCCATCACCAACGGCTAATTGTCGGTCAACCCTTCTTAGTATACGCATAATTAAGCCACTACCTCAGCCCTTCTCTATCGATCGGACAAATCTAACAATCAAATCATTCCAACTCATTTTCATAACGACCACAAATCAGAGGCTTGGAAAGCACCAACAAGTTAGGGCAGGTTCAGAAATGTTTAACAAAATTGAAGTTTAGATCCATTTCGATGTTCCCCACTCATCAAGATTTATTTAAAAATTTATTTTCTTTTGTCTAAATAGGTTTCTGAAATTTTATTTTACAATTGTTTACATTTGTCATGTTTTAAGGGCCATCATACCGCCCAGCATTTTGTTTCAAAAACAAGAGATCGCAGCACTTTCGCATCGCATTTTCCGCCGAATCTTTGTAAAAGGATTCGACGAAACTATTCATCGGATTTTCTTATAATATATTTTTGGAAAGAGCTCGTCAAAGCCTACAAAATGGCTGACGGTTTTTTTTGGAAAAAATGTTTGAGTCGAAAAATAAAATTTCTATTTTCCAAAGGAACACTTTTTCGGAAAAACTGCTCCCAAGACAGTATAGGCATTTCCAAAATAAGGAGAACGAGCTTTTGTAAAAAATTTTCCGACGATTTTTAGTGCTCAAATATAGGAAAGTTTTAGGCATCTTCCTCTCTGTCTAACATTTGGTTGAATTTTGGTCGGATCCCCTTAAGCCCTTTAAAAAGATTATCGATCTAGGCGGAGGCAATCATTGGGTCGAGAAACCCTCTTTTCCAGGATTTTGGGAGTTTTCTTCATTTTTTCAGCGGAGAAACCATCTTTTTTTTTTTTTGAGGCATTTTAGTTCTATCCCAAAAATTTTTGGTTACGAGGTTTTTGGCTTTGCCTACCTCTTCTGACCAAGTAAACCATTTTTACTTTTTTTAGAAGATCCCAAAAAGTGGGCTTTAACTACAAATTCCCTTGGCGTTTTTTCTCTTGCCGAGACATCATAAAAAAAAAAATACGCCATTGCAGGGGACCTCCGTAGCGTAAAGACTTCCACCACTGTACCAGCTTCGCAAACTCGAATTTGACCCACCACTTTGATGTTTTATCACTTTTTTTCATTTCCCAGAGATTTTCCTAGCTAAAAAAAAAGTGTTCTAGTTTCCAGGATTTCGATTCTTTTACTTCAGGCGATTTTAATGTATCAAAGAGACTTCAACACATTTTGAAAATTGAGAGAAGTCTGAATCAGATAAAAGCGACGCCTTTTTAATCTTCAAGATCTACTTTATTCATGTGAAATAGGGGCTATACGGATTTTGTCCCCTTGAAATCTTTAGTTAAATCTTTCGTTATATTTGTTCTTCACGTTTAAATTTTTTTGCTTGTTTCTGGGGTGGAACAAAAAAATTTTTTGAAACGAATTTTTAATTAGTCTACTGTGTAGAATTTGAAATGAAACAAATGAAAAGGTGGGTTTGAAGCGGCTTTTATAGAGAACATAGCGATCCGTATGTGTACACATGAGAGAATCAATATTTAGTCATATTCCGAGCGAAATTTACGGAGAAGGGAGGCGCGTAGATGGGAAAGAAACGTCTTCCTTTCCCTTAGGAATACACCTTACGACCCTGAGGGAAATCTCATACCTGGAGGTTTCACAATGTCTAAAGAGAAATTTCGTTTGTGAGAGGGGAAAAAATGCAATTTATAATCTGAAATGCAATAGCGTATAACGGTCAATCACTGGGGCCAATTAACGACCTGGCGAGTTCCCATTTCGCGATGATATTGTTCCAACATATCAAAGGGTGTCATTTATCAAAAGCTTTTTTCTCCCCCTTGTGTTTAACAATTTTACCGAGTTGTTGATGGTCTTGGTCGTCCCATTCATTCAAAATGTTGTTATTTTATAAAATTTTAAATTCGATGATACAGTGAACTATGAGGAAGGATTTAACGGAGCCGGGTTGAATAAAACCACGCATTGTCCAGCTCCGGTCTATTGTTCGAAGGAGTAAATCATCCGCAGCCCCCACCCCGGCTTCACATAAGCCGAGAGGCTATTTTACTCCCAAACGGAATTAATTGTAGCCCCTGTAAATAAATTAGAATGGAAACGTCGCTTACACACCGCCATTTTGAGAATTTACCAAAATTTGAATTTTTATAAGCATAAATTAAGACGTTACGTCTTATAAACGGAAGGACGGGCGGAAGTCCCAATTCGGGATGAACTACGTTGGAACGTGCTTTGAATTTCTAACGCCACTAGTCCACAGCCACTCAAATAAATTACCTTCAAAATAATTTTTACACAAATTAGATATTATATAATTAATAACTAAAGCTCTGATTTTCCTGCAGTAAAAATTTAAAAACGTCAACAATAGTTTTATGCAATATCCAAAAGTACTTTTTGAAGAGCTTCCAACGAAAACTTCCTTAAAGAGAAGTAACAATATAGGAGGGGGAAGTATAACAGAGGGGGAAGTATAACGGGGGACGTAAAACCGAGGGGGAAGTATATGGAGGGGAAGTATAAGGGGGTTAAAAGAGGGGGAAGTATAAGTCAGGGAAGTTAAAAGAGGGGAAGTATAACGGAGGGAAAGTGTAAAGGAGGGAGAAGTATAACGGAGGGAAAGTATAAAGGAGGGAAGTAGAACGGAGGGAAAGTATAAAGGAGGGGGAAGTAGAACGGAGGGAAAGTATAAAGGAGGGGAAGGATAAGGGAGGGGACGTATAAGGAAGAGACGTATATAGGAGGGAAAGTATAAGGGAGGGGGAAGTTTTTTTTCTAAGTCCTATCAAGGTAGAAATAATGGGATTTTCGCCTAAGGGAGCTCCCTCTCGTAACGGGTGGACGGATGAAATTTCTCCTACTAAAATGAAAATAAATGTGGAAAATTATAATTTTTTTACACCAAAAATTTTTAAAAATGTAAGGAGTATTTGGTGAGAATTTGGTGAAAATCAGAACCACGGTTCGGCCGCAGCGCAGTTTTTAAAATTGAGGCGCTCGGGTACTAAGGGCGAACTCAACAAACGTAGTTTCGAGATATTCGCATTTTAAAGTTTTATGTTACGGGCGAACTCAACTTAAAAGTCATGCCCTGGAATGGGAAAAGGAGTGGGGGTTGTGGACTAGGATGTGGAGTTCGCCCTTCGTACCCGCTCGGGTTCGCAGTTAGAGCTATGCCGCATATCGGTTTTTACGTATTTAAAGGGGGGAAAAAAGGGCGAACTCAACATAATAATTATATAGGTGTATTCACCAAGAGGTCTTGAATCTGAAAATGAAAAAAAAAAAAAATTTGTCCGATGTAGAGTTCGCCCTTCGTAACCGGAGCGCCTCAATTTCAACGTGCATTTTTTTGGATTCAAAAATCGCAGACGATAATTTCTGTTCACTTTTCTGGAAGGTTGTGTGAAAATTTGGTGAAAATCGGTTGGAAACTGTGGCGTAAATATTCCGGAAAAAATGCTACGGCCGGACGGAACCACAGACAAAGTTGAGATCGGTAAAGATCAATATTCGATTTGACCCTCCGGGGTCTGGAAGACCCTTCCCCACAAACCCGACGTGGAGGGTATCACAATAACTTCTTTATTGAAGTTAAAAAACGCCAGAATTCGTAAGTAAGATAGGTAGTAATTTTTTATTGCATCTATTTGAGAATTCTATCCTTTCCGACCGCTTATCCCTACTATACAATAGAGGACCCGTCAGTTTTTATCTCCGATAATTTTCTCTCTTCTTATTTTTGACGACTTTTTATCGGCAAGTTTCGACATTTTTTGTATTTTGAAATAGGAGAAAAAGATTGTAATTTCAAACAACAATCAAAATGGAGATCAAACCACATGGATAGGTTATGCGTGTTTCTGCGTACGAGATGGCATAAAGCTCGAGGTCAAAGATATGCCAAGATGTTCATTAGGACCAAGGCATGGATTTACAGCAGACCTGCTTAGGCAGAACCAAAGTCCGCATGGTGGTGGGTCTGCTGACCGGCACTGCAAACTCCGCAAGCACCTTCAAAGCTCGGGAGTGACAGAGGACAGCACCTACCGCTTCTGTTTGGAGGAGGAGGAGACGGCGGAGCACGTCCTCTGTTATTGAGTAGGCCTAGTACGGCTGAGGTTTATGGACATAGGGGAAGAGAACCTAGTCCGTCGAACTACACAAGGAGACCCCTGTCCAGCCTCTGGAGGCTAATCAAGAGCCAGGGGTTTGAAGGGGAGCTCTGATCTAGAAACAAGGGCGCACAATAGATCCATTAGGGGTCGGAGTGCCCAAGGTCCTGAATAATCTAATCTAATCTAATCTATTTATTTGCAACGATTTATGAAAAAAATTTTTAAAATATTTAACTACACATAATGGCATCATTTCCTCCATTGTCCAATCTTCGGATACCTGAAACCGTATAAAAACGCCCGACCTCCATTCTTCAACAAAATGTAAAATGGCCGCTTTTAACTATTGAAACCCCACAGGTTTTCTATCGGAGAAGCTTTTGTTCATTTTTTCCCCTTTGATATTAAAGATGAAAGTGCATGATATATTTAAAACAAAAAAATTTTTTATAATTTTGAAAATTTAATTGAAAAAAAATTATTGAATGCAAAAAAATTTGTCTAGACTAAAATAGCGATCCATATTTTTGTAAACTATTTTTTTTTGCAAAGTTCAGAGACATTCGATCCCCTATCGAGCTTTCTCCAGGGCCGTAAGCAGTTTAGAAAGGTTGAGCTGAAGTAAAGTCCCGGAATTCCTGACGTGCCTTTTAGGTTGAGTTGTTGCCGTTAAAGTTGTGGACCTCCCCCCTTAACAAAGCTCACCTCCGTCTGCACCATCCGACCCTTTCTACCTATTGTGTGTTTTTCACGTGTTTTCACCCCCTTTTTTCTCTCCCTCCTTCCAAATACAAACCCGCCACTAAAGGTCAAACCGTCAAAGTCATTGTTTAGACAATCTAATGGACTTGAGTGTTATTTTTAAAGGTCGTTATCCCAGTATAATTTTCATCGTATAAAAAAAAACTAATATGATCAAAAACACGGTTGATTCATGTGTAAACGCCCCGTTAAAACTGGAGGTGGGAAAAACATGTTCTAATATCAAAGAGAAAATCAACGTTGCGTTTTTCATACCATTTTCAAACTGTATTCCCAAGTGTGTATTGCACAAAAGTTCTTTTATAAAACCTTTGATGGTTGGACAGCCTGATTAGGACGAAAAACTCTAGTCCAATGCTTGCATCGACAGGTTTGTCGATTTCATGTTTTCATGGTTGGCGGCCTTCAGGCTTGCCAATTCTTTTGCTCCTAGAGTTTGGGTGAACCAATTTTGCACAATTTTTCTCCCGAGAGGATTCTTTTTTTTGAAAAATTCTCGTTAAATTACAACCGTTTTCAACCATAAAACGTATTTATTTCAGTATGATATGATTAAATGAGTTGCATTTGGTCTTCTGCCAATTTTGCTTTCAAAGAAAGCGGGGAATGCAAGTGCGGTGTCAAAAGTCTCCGGGTTTTAAAAAAACCGTGAAACGTCTTTTGGTTCTAAAATGTCCCGAAGAAGCCGGAAAAGGCTCAGCCAATGCGGAAAAAGCTTGGAAAGACTTCTGTTTTGCTGGAAATTAGAAATTGGAAGGTTAATTTAAGCTCTAATGCCATTGTCTTGAAGAAAAGAGAACGTCGAGAAAAAGCCTTTGACGCACAAAAAAACAGGTTTAATTTTTTTTTTCAAAAAAAGAAGACCGCAACCGAAAACATTACTAAAGGGTCGTAAAATCAGCTGAATTCATAAGGATGATTCACTTTACAGGGAAAAAGGGTTGTTAAATCTTTATTTCCTTCCCTTTTATAATATAGTTTTGCCCCCTTCTGTAAATAGGAATCCGCAATAAAATTCAGGAGACAAGAATAAAGCTAGTTGTTGAATTTACAGATAAAGGAGAAACGCTGAGAGAGGTTTTTGGGCGTAGAAGGAGGGAAAGGAGAGGAAGGCTAATAGATTCTGAAGTGCATTGCCGAGGGAGCCTCTCAAACTACCCTAATCTCAGTTAGAATCTCTCTCTTCCAGGACAAATAGACGTTGCTAAATCCTTTGGCCCCCGTGGACGACTTTATTTCCGCCCTGAAATCGAAGCAATTCATAAAAAATATCCGCATCCCTTCATTTTTCAGGATCAATAATTTTTTTATTAAAAGGGTGGGGGGAAACTTAACCAATAATTTTAATCTAGGTGTCGTTGAAATATTACAAATTATAATTCTCGTCGAACGTTAAAGAATGGAAATCCGGTCCCGGGACGGGTAAAACTTTGATAATGATAGTCCTTCCAATCTTTTCTCCCCCTTCCTTATCCATTAGCATACATTTCGTTCACGGTAAAGAGAAAGAACTTTCAAACCCGGGACATTTTCCAGACGTGGAACCTGATTGTAAAAGGGAGGAAAAAAAAGAAGATTTTTAAGGGGTACTGCCAGCTGTTTTTACTTAGTAAAAATTGCATCTTTAGGTACACCTAACTCGGCTATTTCTTATCCGATTGTCTTAAAACTTTTTCTACACATTCTACAATCACTAATCTACAAATGTACAGAAAAAAATTTTTGAAAACACTTTGAGGGAAACAGTACGACTTTCAAAAAAAAATTTTTTTGTGATTTTTTTCCGCCTTAAAAAATTAATTTAAAAAAAACGGCACAACTTATCTTAAATCTGTTTCTGTAGAATTTTAGATTAGGCGATTCTGCGTCGTTTAAAAAAAATCCGAACTCGATAGGTCCATCACAGCCTGAGCCAGCTGTTCCGATAGGTCAAAAAACACGATTTTACAGGAGAGGCAAAAAACCAAAAATAGCGGGAACTTACTCATTTCTTTGTCTATGCTTTTAGTCGATAAATCGATACAGATGATTGTTTTTTCAATAATTTGCCCGTTTTAAAGATCATAGTGACCACGGAAAATTCAAAACAGACCCTTCTACCCTGTTATCAGTGTGCTATCAGCTGATGTATCGTAGGATTTAGCATTATAAAATCGTGTGAACTTTTTTTTCAAAAATTTTTTAAAATTATATCTAGACATCTGATTTTGATAAATATATATCATGAACCGGAAAAGATGAAATTTTAATAAAATAAAATTTAAAAAAATTCGATTTTTTTCGGTCAGTACCCCCTTAAGTCAAGTTTTCTAAAATGTTAAGTTAGGTTACTCTCATACAAGTTCTTCTTTTAACTTCCTTAAAGAAGTTATTGTGATACCCTCCACGTCGGGTTTTTGGGGAAGGGTCTTCCAGACGGATAAATTCGAATATGGATCCTACACTGCTCTCAACTTTGTCTGTGGTGCCGGCCGCCGTCCGTCCGTAGCATTTTTTTCCGGAACACTTTACGGCCAAAGTTTTCATCCGATTTTCACCAAATTTTCACCAATTACTCCTTACATTTTTAAAGAATTTTTGGTGTAAAAAATTGCCACTTTTTATTATTATTATTTTTTTTTAGTAGGGAAATTTCATACTTCTACCCATTACGACAGGCACATCTCTAGGCCAAAGAGCCCATATTTCTACCTTGACACTTAAAAAATTTTTCGGAAAAAACCTTAGTACATTTTTCTTAAAAAAAAAAAAAAAAAATCGGGAAAATTTTGAAAAAAATAAAAAAAACTCGGAAAATTTTTCAAAAAAACTTAGAAAATTCCTGAAAAAACATAGAAACTTTTCGAAAAAACAAACTTAAAAAATTTTTCGAAAAAAAAAAAGAAAACTTGGAAAATTATTTAAAAAAAAACTTCCCCCTCCTTATACTTCCCCTAGTTTATATTTCCCTCCCTTCGTTACTTCCCCCTCCTTTATACTTTCCCTCCCTTCGTTATATCTCCCCTCCTTTATACTTCCCCTCCTTTACACTTTCCCTCCCTTCAAATACTTTCGTTCCCTTATACTTCCCCTTCTTTATACAAGAATGAGCCTTGATGCTCAACATCAAAATCAACCAAGGGTTAGACAGAGAGGGAATATTCCTAAAATTAGTTTCCTATATTTGAGCGCTAAAAATTATCGGAAATTTTTTTTTTACATAAGCTCATTTTCGTTATTTTGGGAATATCTACAAGGCATTCGAAGCAATTTTTCCGAAAAAGTTTTCCTTCGGAAAATGAAAAACTTAACTTTCGACAAAAAATTTTTTTTTCAAAAATGATTACCGAAATTCTATTAAAAAAATTAAAAATTTTTCTCTCTCTCTTCCTCCAAAAAAGTTTTTTTTTTTCCGGTTTTTCGGGCGAAAAGCTCCCTTTTTCTGAACTTCAGAGCATTTTCCTGTTAGCCTAGAAAATGGTTGTGGTATGACCCCAAATTAGATGTTCAGGTACTTTTAAAGTCGGAACCTTAATTCAGCGTTTGATGGCGAGCCAAGCCAAACGGTTTGAAGTACACATAATACGTTAAAAATACTCCAAATCGTTTAGTTATTAAAACATGATCCACCTTTTATCCCATCAGCAAGAACTTTCTAACGAAGTAAGATTTTAAGCTTGAGTTTATATTCGTACCTATGTTCCTTTAATGTTATACATAGTTTGGAATATCTGATTAAATTGTATGGTAATTAATTAAGTGATAATACGCTACGCTTTGATTATTAACTTGATCAAGTTAAGCCTAGTTAAGCGGTTTCATATTGAAGCACGTTCTATATCACGAGAAGGGATAATCGAGAATATTAGGAACAACAATGCCCTCAATATTATATTATACCAAAATGATCATGGGAAGATTATTTATCCAGGCACTTATAAATGCAGCAAGGGTCTAAATGGCCATAAAAACCATCTGTCGGGGTCAAATGTCGATACAAAATAACTTTGTTTTAAGAAAGTTTGAAAAATTCAATACATAAAAATCATTTTAATGTTACCGTATGAATGTGCTAGAGGGATCAACTTAAACTTTTGTTTCGTTTAACTTCTGAGATGGTAGAAAACGTCAACTTTATCCAGAAACATCAAACTTCGATGTCTAAACTCATATTCGATTCAACGAATGTTAAAACTTCTCCAATCATAAAATGCATTATTTTACATATTCCGAAGTTTAATGTCAAATTAATTTTAGTGTTTAAAGACTTCCAGAATTGCCAACTTGTAAAATTGGATACTCCTTTTAAACGTGACTCGTACCCAAAGAATTCCGACTTCTTTTACTCAATTTATTTAATTCTTTTTATTCAAATATGTTTTTGTTCTTGGTAGGATGTAGGTAAGAATAGCATAATCGTGTAAATACCGAGTATCAAATTGTATACGATATTCAGTCAATTGAGGTCCATTTCAATACAGATCACGCCCACTTGTTTTATATTCGTAAAGCGCTCTGTTTAACATAAGACGATGGAATCTTCATGCGGGGAGCTGAAAGTGCTTTAGTTTAAGGTAAAGAAAAAAAAAAGAAAGGAAGTTCGAGGCGCTTCTTGTTACTTAAGTTCTCGAATTTTAGTTTTATAGGCTTCTCATTTTTTTTCTTTCCGTTCTCCACAATACATTGTTTTTTTAGCAAACATTTTGAGCTGGCATGCAACTCCTCTTCTGCTTCTATGTGACTTGAATCAACTGATCAGGTCGGTTCCCGCAGATCGAGATGACCTAAAATTTCAGTTTTTTGACTATAATTTTTTTTTGCTTGACTTTATTGGATTCTTGTTGGGAAAGGTACGAGGGATGTCCAAAATTAAAGACTTTTGTATTTTGCCGCCGTACGGGCGAAGTTTCTCCAGATGAAAACACTAGCTTGTAGCGGGAAGTTCCCCCTCCACATTGCACTTGGTCTCATCTCTCTATCTTATCCAGCGTTGCTACGGCACCGTTCGCGATGGACGTCTCGGTGCCGAGTCCGCCGGTTTGTGAAGTTCGCTCCGTCATCCGTTTTCCTAAACGCGGGGAAACTTCGCCCGGTCGAAATTCATAGACGTTTGACGGCTATTTATGGGCAATGTTATGAATGAGCGCTGTTGTTACGCTAATGTTACGAATGTTATGAATAGCCGTCAAAGTCTATGAATTTCGACCGGGCGAAGTTTCCCCGCGTTTAGGAAACGGATGACGGAGCGAACTTCACAAACCGCGGGACTCGGCACCGAGACGTCCATCGCGAACGGCCGCCGTAGCAACGCTGGATAAGATAGATGAGACCAAGTGCGATGTGGAGGGAACTTCCCGCTACAAGCTAGTGTTTTCATCTGGCAGAATACTTCGCCCGTACGGCGGCAAAATACAAAAGGTCTTTAATTTTTGGACATCCCGTACTTTCCAAGTTTAAATGAAGGCCTGCAAAAAGTCAATTAGCAGAGGCTGTAGCCCTGGCTGACTGAATACGCAGAAGAAACATTGTACGATTTGAAAAATACAATGCTTTTGAAGTACTATTTGGTTCCCTGTATACGATTGACTTAAAATTTTTAGAATTTACTCATATCACATTGAAGAAGACCAGTATAAAATTTGAAGTCAATCGGTGCACAGAATGCAGATGCAGACACCCGAAAACCCCGTTTCATTACATCCAGTAGACATACTTTCGTTTCGTCGAATTCTCGGGGTTTTGTTCTACGGGCGGAACGCTACCGTGTTACTAGATAGCCGGATTACAAAATTTAATAATAAAGTTTATATAGTGATAGATAATTTTATTATTAATATGTACATTGAAAAGTAGAAGTATTTATAGGAATGTCTACAGAAAAGTACCGTTATAAAGGTAAAAATATCAATATGTTATGTCAAACATGCATATTCTAATGCCCTTTTTATAATTCCTATTATTCCAAGGATTCTTCTACCCAAATGAAGAGTCTACGCCTTTAAAATTAAAAACAAAAAAATTGACGTTAGAAAATAAAAGAGAAGATGAGGTTTTCGATTGAACTACAAGAACAACAGTTACCTTGAATCAGGGTTACTTTTCAGGTCTTCCATGATGACCATCATCATCTTTCTGCTATGAAAATAAAATAAGAATTAATTAATCGTAATTAAAACTATGGTTAATAAATAAATCCACCGAAAAATAGATATTTTTTATTTTTTAAATTAGGTTATGAATTTTTTTTAAACTACGTAGGTACTTACTACGAACGATATTCGACTCTTCGTCTAATAACCATCGTCTCAGTATATGCCTTAGTTCAAGGGTAATTTTTCTGCCAAAACTCTTCAAAGAAGTTCGATTTTTATATTCTTTTTTGCAAATCGAATCGCTCTTATTCTGAAATAAAACGAAAGTTAGAGTTATAATAGGTTTCTTTTTATGGCGAACGGCAGGAATAAATTTTGGTTGAAAAAAAAAAATAGATTTTGAGATTATAAAAATATGAAATGAAACTCACAATTTTTGAAGAATGATCACCTTGGATCGGATCAAGCTTTTAGCGAATTTCAAGCTCTCCCTTCCAACTCTTGCAAAGCAGTCTCCCCTGCGAATAAAATTAATTTTAGTAACGTACTACTATAAATAAGATAAAAATTATTTTTGTAATAAATATTTGCATAAGAAATGGTAACGTACACAGTTTTAAAAAACGCGAGATGCGGGCGTATAAGCTTCTTAAGCGCCCGTAGAATACCTTTTCCAATACGCAAATGAAGTCTTTGCTGAAAAATAAAATTTTTTAATGTTGGGGTCAATTTCAATATACTCGCATGATTTAAAAAATTTTCATAAGATTTGTCTAAAAATAATAATAATAATTACTTACATATATTAGGGGACATTTGCTTAAGTAGGTGATAGATTTAGACGTTCTCAGGAGTACGAAGGGGGTGATTGTTAATCGGAAGGAAAAGACGGCCCTCTTATATGAAAGTTTTTCGCACCAATAGGGTCAGCCATACGGTGGAAGATATCTGGAAAAAGGACCGTTATCAGTGAAAGGCGGTTTACTGCGATTTTTTCTTTACAAAATCTAATATCTGCGATTAGGGCTTTGGGATTTCTTAAAAATAGAACTGAGGTGTCCTTTTTTTTAAACATAGTTTTCCTTGAGAGATTTCTAAATGAAAATCTACTTATTCTTTTTTAATGTCGCTTTCCAGTGATTGTGGCTGCTGGAGATTTCGACGCGATATTTCGATTCTTCCGGCAGTTCCTGCTGAAGAGCTAAAACGTTGGTGACCAATTTTTGCTTTTGTATATTTGTTTATTCCAGGCTTACTGGACATATAGGTATTTGAAAAAGGGATTTTATCTCTCGCTTAATTCGTTTCGATTAATTTTAGAGCTTAAACTAAACAGTTCGGGGTTTAATGGAAACGGGCTTAAGTTTGATAAAGGCTTAATCAAAAAGCTGCCGAAGTAGGGGCGGATCTGGGGCGAAAATGGAAATGTGCAATGCAAATCTTTGGAATACGGAGAAATCGAGCCCTCCCTTTCCAGTAGCTCTACAATCTATTTGACTCCGCCGAGCAAACATCTCAGATATGAACAACATTAATGAATAATAAATTAGTGTTTTAATTTTAAAATGTCCAAAAAGTTTTTAAAATAATCGTTGAAAATTTGACTTTCTCATTGTGAAACTCTCGGTAGACTGTTGTTTCTTCGGTCTTGAGTCCCGAATTTAAGATCGTATCGATTCAGCTCACAGTTGGTAGAACTGATCAGGAACAAAAATACAAACTTTTGTTTAAAAAAATATTAAGACATTCATAAGTAGACTTTTATAGCGTTATAAAAAGTAAAAAAATTAACATAAATAAGCGTAAAAAGTTAACATAAATAAGCGTAAAAAGTTAACATAAATAAGCGAATTGATATGCCCTTTTAAAAATTCCTAGTATGCGGAGCACTCTTCTTGCTTTGAAGTAGAATCTGTGCCTGCAAATTAAAAACAAGATTTAAGTAATTAAATCAGGATTAGATTTATTAGAAAGACTAAAAGTCAGTGAGAAGAAAACCTCCTCATTACTGACATATTAAGAAATTTAGAACGTTATAAAAGGCGGGGCAAAGGAAATCTTGAAATATAAAGAAGGGGGAAGTAAATGGTGAAAATTGGTGAAAATCGGACGGGTACGGCTGCGCAATTTAAAATTACAAACAGACATGTCTTCGCCATTTTTCGAAATTCAAAAATCGCTCTGGTTAATTTCTTTTTCAACTATTTAGGAGGAAAATCGGCCAAAAAATTGTGGCCGGGAAGTGCGACAAGTGAGGGTAAACCAATAACTTCCTTAATAAAATTAATTAAGGAATAGTTCAAGTAGAAAATAGGGGAAGAGGACTTTGATTGAACTAAAAAGAGCAAAAAAAAAACTACCTTGCATCAGGGTTTTGTTTCAAGTCATCAATTAAATCCAAAATCAATTTTCTGCTGTAAAAATAAAAAACTAAAATTAATCATTGGCATAACTATTAAATATAAGGGCTATTTACTGCACAACTTTTTATTTTTACAGCTACTTAAGTTAGTAATACTAATAATACACTTAAAAAAATAAAGAAATAAATATTTCTAAAGTAGGTGAAATTGATGCATTTAAAAATTAAATTAAATTTTTTACTGCTTACTAGGAATAAAACTCGACGGACTGTCGAATGAACCATCGTTTCATCGAGCTCTTCAAAACAAGAATAATTTTTTTAGAGAAATTCTTGTAAGAAGTTCGATTCCGGTGTTCATCGCTGATAAATCGAATGGTTTTTATCCTGAAATTGAACAAAAGTTAGCGTTTTAAATCCTGTCAGGTGGGTGTTATAAAAATAAATATTCGAGATTATAAAATAAATACTCACAACTTCTCTAAAAGGATCACCTTGGATCTGATAATCCCTTTTCCAATTTCAGGCCCGCTCTTCCCAAGCGAGCACAGAAGTCACCACTGCAAATAAAAATTACGGATAAAAACTACTTGTAAAATTTAATTTTATGGTGAAAATCATTGCCATAAAAAATAGAAGTTAACTTACAAAATTCTAAATAAAGTGACTCGGGAGATAATTAATTTCCCCAGAGCCCGAAGGATCTTCCTTCCAATTCGCAAAAGGAAGTTTTGCTGAAACATAAGACATGTTCGTTTAGTTTTTTTTCAACCGAAAAATAATTTTCCTCCATTTTTCGAACAATTTGAAAATGATTTGGAATCAGTAATTTCTATAGATCGTTGTGGGAGGATTTAGAAATTTATAACGACTTCATTCAAAAAATTCTACTTTCGGAGAAAAAAAAAAAAAAAAATTTTTTTTGGGGGATTTTTACCAAATCTTCTTTTAGAATGTTGAAGACTTCCCGGCATCCCAAAAATGACCCCTAAAAAAACGAGTTTTACATTCTCCCGTGTGGGCCAAAATTATATCGTCAGTAGTGAACTTACAATGTACAGTTGACGTGTCGATTGATTGCGGGTCAATTTTATTTATGTCAGAGAACAATGTCTAATATCTGCCATTTATCCAAATGATAAATTACCTTCTTGCTGTTTCCGCATCTTGATGACAAATCACTAGTTTTCCAGGTTTCAGTAATTTATGTACCTTTTGTTCTATTTTCGAGGAAGAAAGTAAATAAAAGTTTTTTTTGGTTTATTTGTTTCGGGAGTAAACCTATACCACATTTCGGCCCCTCTTAAATGTGCGTAGGTACATTGGTTTCTCTAACCCAGATAGAACCCCATTGCTTGCCAGAGCGCTAAAACCGAAGGAAGTGAAAAATACTTTGAAATCCTGAGGTACTCCGACGGCTGTATATCCTTCATTTTATAATCTTGTTTTTAATGTAACATTTTTAAAATGTTAAAAATGATGGAAAAATTGTCAAAATGGAAAGTTTCGCTTAAAAAATTTTTCTTGAAGAAAAGCTTGTACATTTTTAAGAAAGGGTTGCCTTAGGGAAAGGTAGTTGGCGTATTTACTCCCCTATAATTTATTTTTTCTTCAGGCCATACATTATCCGGGCAGGTCTTTTAACAAACATCACTTAATAATCACGCCCAGTTATAAAGGGGTGGCTGAAAAGCGGTTTTCTTTTAATAAATCATTTAGAGCAATTTTTCAAACTTTTTGTTTTCTCCCATTTTTTCGGTTTCTTTATTTATTTAAATGGGAATTACGTCAAAACTTATTACGAAGAGACCATTAACGGGAAACAAAGATTTTTAAAGAGGATGAAGCCTTGAAAAATATACGGGTTTTTGATGAAAATTTAAGGGACTTGAGAATTAATTGCGAAAAGGTAACAATGACTCAATTTTAATCCGGATAATTATTTAATAGATGAGTTCAGGTCGCAGGTCTTTTACTAAGTTTAAGAAGACGAAGCTTAACACCCCTAAATCCACTATTTATTTAAGGAGAAAACGAAAAATTTTCTTTGCCCTTTTTTTCCCGAACTTTTTAAACGGGTGTAGAAAACAAGTGAATGTGAGTGTTGGGTGATCGAGATCATTATGGAGTTGAAGTCTCGTCTGTTTCACCTTTAACTTGGATAAATGGCTTCGAAATAGCATTACTCTTTTCAAAGCTTTAACATTTTCTTTCTATTTAACTAATATAATTAGTTTTTAATGTAACTTTAAAGTATAATTTAATAAAAACGAAATATTTTTAGAATTAAAAACATCATCCATTTCTTTCCTTCTTTTTCTGACTGACAAGGAAAACCTCGTTTTTCAATTTTAGGTTTCGGTATGCTCTTTTATCGGATTCAGGAATTTCAAAATATTCCCGATTTTTAGGCGTAGAAGAAGATTAATAAAAGCAGATTCAAGAACAATGGAAGCCGATGGAACCCGTTCTTTAAAAAAAAGTCCACTCTGATGGTCTACTGAAAATTGTACTTACCTTGCGCAATCAAAGTGACTTAAAAATAAAGCAGATAATAAAAATGCGCGAGTCAGCCAAAAAAAGGAAACTACGAAAAACATAAAAATGTTTTAAAAAAATCATATACCTTTTATGAAGTAGATCTAAAACCATTTAAAACAACGATCCGCTTCCTAAGCATATCATGAAGTGAATGGAATTAAAATTGAGAACAAAGAGATAATAAAAGTAAATAAACCCAAAAGGATTAGATAGAATTCACAATAAGGATCCAACCCTCAAAGATAAACAAATTTTACATAACACGATTTTTGTGCTCATTCGATTCATAAATTTTTTACAGAAAGGTTTTAGCCAGCATTTTAAACAGTATTTATTTAGGGTCCAAAATGTGCTGTTTTCAGCTTAATTTTGATGCTTACTATGAAAACCCTACTTAAAGCGCCGGCGGGTTTCAGCAATTTAGTATGCATTTATAATCAAATGAGAGGCATATTTTATTTACATAGTATAAAATAACTAATTTTTTTTAAAAATCTGCTATCTAAAAAAAAGGAATATTTTTTTTATGAAACGTCCCCTGGTGAAACGTATATCGTGTTTGCCCCTGTCCATATTAAACAAAGGGGTCCAGTTCAAACAGACTCCGCTGCCGGTCTTGTTTGCCGAGTCCGATATAGAAGTCCGATAAAGCGATAGAGGAAAAAAAATTAACCCATTTAACATTGTACCTACCAAGAAATTATTGTCAGTTTTACTAAGATTCATTTTTGGGTTTAAAAAAATTGGGTCAAACTTTTGATATTTTATGCATGTTTTGAAGATAAAAAAATATTTTTGGGATGTTGTTTCCGGATGAGACGTCATGGATAAGGGCTTTGTCAGCCCCATATATCAGACGTTTAAAGTCCTCCTAAAGCAGGCTATTAAAGAAGGATCGAAGGTACTTGGACTCCTATTGGAAAAGTATCAAACCTGGATAACATCAATCCTTATTTTCATCCTTTTCCGTACCATTTTAATTTAAATTTTTTTTATTTCACATAAAATTTATTCAATTTCGTTTTTCAAAAACAATTAAAAAGTTTTAAATTTTTTAAGTATTCTGTGGCACAATGAAAATGGGGAGGAAAAAAAGGGTGGAGAAAGAAGAAAAAAAGTTTTTCCCCTTTTTTAAGCTCATTATAGGTCATTAACGCTAGAAGTGACCCTCGTTTCGTAAATTAGCCAACTTTTTTTCTCATTATAGAGATTCCAGAACTATACAATAAAGGAAAAATTAAAAAAAAATTCACGTTACATATAATATTCTTTATTGTGATAGGATCTAAGGGTCATGTTGCCTCTTTGTTAGCTTTATCACCCCTAACTTATTTTCATTCTTCGTCTTCCTAACTGTTGACAAAGAATATTGAGGACTTCGTATAAAATTCCCCTCCCTTATACTTCCCCTGACTTACTTCCCCTCCCATATACTCCCCCTCCTTTACTGTTACTTCTCTTTAAGGAAGTTTTCGAAGCCTTCAAACAAGTACTCTTAATAATGACTTAATGATTTCGGGTTATCTGTAAAGTCTCTTTGGGCTTCCTCAAAAGTAACAGATCATAAGCGTTAAGGTTAGGTCATGGGTGGAAGAACACGTGGGATATATTTAGCTTTATTGACGTAGGATCGGGCCAGACTAGACAGATGAACGCTTCAGTTCGCTTAGTACTGTTAACCTCTCTTGACCAATTGCGTCAACTGCGTAATTTCTTGCTCTTGCTGTAAAAAATAGCTAACAGTAGTATAAATTAATTTATAAAAAAAGTTTAGCCCTGGAGCTGGAACTAAAAGGTTTTTTTTTTCGTAAAATGCACGAATCGCCTGATTTATTCCCAGGGAAAAACTTGTTCAAAATGATAGAATCACCTGATTTTCCAGGTCAAAAGTAAATTATGGCGTCACAAGCCCTTGGCCGACTTTCAACCGTTAAAGACTTGTCCATGCTATTGAGGAAAAAGCGCAAAATTCGTTAATCTCAACATAATTGCGCGATTATCGTGGTTATTTATTATATAAATGTTTGAGCTATGATTTTGGAATCCTGGAGGATGTGAAACGAAGAAATAATTTAGAAACTTTTCTATAAAAAAAAAAATCATGTCATCAAGCTACTAATTCCTAAGTACGAAAGAGGATTAAAATTTCTTATACATATCTATCATTTATCAGGAACTTATTTAGGCCGTAATTGTTTTTTAGAAAGATAAAACAAAGGGAATGAACTGCCTTTCTATAGATAACGAGTTTGAATTTTGAACTTTGATTTCCCAAGGGTTCGCAGGTACAACTATACTTGAAAAACTATGTAGGTAATTTTTTAAGAGTCAAACTATTTTTCCGAGTAAAGCAAATGTTTTTTGACATACCTAAAATTCCCTTCAAAAGCAAAAATTGAGGATTTTGATTTAATTTTTTTAATAATGTGGGAAAAACGGAGATTGACTGCTCCAAGAAAATCGCATTTTTTTTTAACTTCCTCAAAGAGAAATTTATGGCTCCCTCCAGGCGTCGCTCGGTCTCTCGACAAGAGGAGACATGATTAGTGAGCTTTACCGATTATAAGGTTGTCTGTGGTGCCTGCCGTCCGTCGCATTTTTTCCAACATATCAGCGAATCTTCCTTTTAGTTAATTGGCACATTTTTACTTGATTCTCTTTTTTCAAGTTTCACAAAAATGGCAGAAATCTATCCGCCTTTCTGAAGTTAAAAAAAAAAATTGCATCGGGTTCGGTTGCTTTTGGAAGAATGGGAGACATTTTTTTTTTAAACCAGAGCTCTTTTTGTTTTAAAATCAACGGATTTTACTAACTTTCAACCGTTAATCCTCCATCTGTCTCCTGTCAGTCAAACAGAACAATGTGCCGGATTAATCTACCGCCACCATCGTTCAAGATGTGCTCCATTAACTCCCACCATTTTTTTCTCTTTTTTCGAATTACAAGAATAGAAAAAAAACCATCAATCAGATCGTTATAAAAAAAAATAAAAAACTTTTTCTTTTGTTTCAGTGTCTTGTAGCCACGGTCTCAAATGTTACCAATGTGGACAATATACGGATGGAGTCGGATCTATCACGCCTTGCCTCAACTTCACAGAGGGACACTTAAAAGAGTGTCCGAGTAAAAAAAACCTACAGTGCATAGTAAGTTTATTTCACTATTTAATTATAATGTCGATAGTATCGCAGGGCGCTAGCACAGATCATAAGAATCTTAATTTTGATTTTGGTGCCTTTTTTATGAGCCTATATTTATAATTAGTTTTAAATGGACACAATTATTTGCTTTTCTTACTTAATTTGTTTTTCTAGTAAATGAGGGGATGAGACCATTTTATCTTGATAGGCTGACCGAGAAGAAATTCAGCCATTGGAACAAACTTAATCTTAGTCGGATCTCGCCTTCCAGGCTGCCATTTAAGAGAATTTCCGTTGGTTTTTCTTTTTCTCCTTATACGTGACTTGAAATGTCCCTGTTTCATTTTCGCACCTCAAAAAAGGTTTATTAACTGGAAAAAACGTTGAGCCCTCAAATTTTAATAAAACTTTTATCGAATCTAGTTTTTTTAAATAATTGGAAGAATGTTGGAGGGTTTTTCTTTATTTCGGAAGGGGGCGTTGGGATAGGGAATGAAAGTAAGAAGCCCATCCGACTTCGACACGTTTCTTAATTGGATTCCATTGTATTCGACGTTGCTCCTGCAATGAATTTCCTTCAAATTATCTTCTTTTAATTTATTGCATTCTTTGTCCATTATATCTTTAAAAAAAGATCAATTTGATTTATTATCATAAAAAAAACCTTTGGATTTTTTTAGGTTTCTCAAAAGATTTGCGATACCCTTCTTCCTTATTTTTTATGCCCTGTAGGGCCATTTTCCCGGGGCGTTTTTTCTTTGAAGTTTTGCTCCAATTTTGCAG
>JACGAQ010000997.1:0-77009 GCA_014119065.1 Orius insidiosus
AAAAAAGAAAGACTTACTGTTTGAGGCGAACGCCTGGTAGAACTGCGAAAGATACGTCAGTATCGAAAGCCTGTCAGGGACGGGATATTCGGCCATGTCTTCGGCGTCGAGCAAAGCAGGGATTCCCAAATGGCGTTCGGCGATTCTAAACGCCATCTCGTTATTTCTCAATATGTCAGACTTGTCCAGGCTCGAAAAATCTCTGAAAAATAAAATTTCTATATTATTTTGAGGAACAAAGGGCTCTTTGGATGACTTGAGGAGACAGTCTAACGTTATTTTTTAGTTAAATTACAGAGATGTTAAGATAGGCGAGTTTCCCATGTTCTTTGTGGGAAAAGTGCACAAAAGAACTCCCTGCCCCCTCATTACGCCTCATATTCTGTCATGGTTTAACATGTACCTCCTATAAAAAGGCTACCGTACAAAAATGAAAAATCGTTATTAAATTGCGTTGTTATTTAGTTATGAATCATTTCTGTCTAATTTATAAGCGGTCACATCCCGCTTTACAAGATGTCTCGACGAGGGGTTTTTATTAACTTAAAAGATGGAGAGTAAAGCACGATGATAAAAGAAACGTGCCTTTTGTATCATATAATGCAGGAACCGTGACCGGAATGAAATTTAACCCGCCCCAAGTACCTTATTTCCCATTTAAGCATTAAAAACACGATTTTCAACTTCGGACAACAGAATCGGTAGGAATCCATTTAAATAAACTCCGTGCTAATGGAATTTTAAACCTTTCATATCAACTTATGAAGAGAAAAGTAAATTTTTAGATTATGGACGTTAATTTAGTCTTTCTAGTCCTCATTCCATGAGAAAATAAATTTTAATCGCTATCTATGAATTGCGCAATTTCCTTGACATTGGCTTCAAGAAATGGGGGCTTTCGCCATAAAATGAGCCGGAAGGGCCCCAGAAGGCTGGATCAGACCAAAATCCTTCAGCAGTTGGACACTAACCCACCAATCGCTGACCCACGGAGGCGGCCAATAGATCTTCTGTCTTAAGATGTCCCTTTTTTTAGGTGTCCATAGCTTTTTAAGCTTCTTTAGAACAGAGAACTTGATTCAGAAGTTAGCCTTTCTTATCTTTTTAAAAGAAGTTATTGTGATACCCTCCACGTCGGAGTTTGGGGAAGGGTCTTCCAGACCCCGAAGGTTCAATTCGATTATGGATCGATACCGATCTCAACTTTGTCTGCGGTGCCGTCCGTCCGGCCGGCCGGCCGTAGCATCTTTTCCGAAACACTTTACGGCCATAGTTTTCAATCGATTTTACCAAATTTTCACACAACCTTCCGGAATAGTTGAACAAAAAATTATCGTGCGTTTTCTGAAGTTTTTTTTTTCAGAAGTCTGTTTGAAATTTAAAAAAATTCGTTGCGGCCAAACCGATTTTCATCAATTTTTACCCTTACATTTTTACAAATTTTTAGTGTAAAAAAATGTTTTTATAGAGAGAAATTTGATACTTCCACCCTTTGTGAGAGAGACACCTCTTGGGCAAAAGCCCATTATTTCTGCCTTGATAGTTAATTAAAAAAGTAAAAATTTTGAAAAAAAAAAAAAACGTAGAAAATTAAAAAAAAACTTAGAAAATTGTTTAAAAAAAAACTTAGAAAATAAAAACAAAATAAAACTTGGAAAATTTTCTAAATTTAAAAATACTTGAAATAATACTTCTCTTTATACTTCCCCTCCTTAAACGTCCCCTCTTTTATACTTCCCCCTCCTATACTGCTCCTCTCATTAAGGAAGTTTCCGTTGGAAGCTCTTCAAACTAGTATTTTTTACGTGACAATGGAATTTTTATTTGCCATAATGTCTCTTTTTTTCTGTGATATAGATATAAAAAAGTTGAGCTATTATCAATTATTGATATTTTTTAATCGACTTTCTAATGAGAAATGTGTAGCGAGAAAGACTTTGCATATTTAAAGGTATAGAAGACCGGGGCGTCACACGGAACAAGTTCGTGTAGGTCGAAAAGAGCTCGAGGGGACAAAATCCCACCTAGCGGTGTCCCATTGAGTAAGCACGCTTAATCGCTTTCACGCTAGATCACTCTACCGTTCAAAAATAATCAACGTCGTCGATTGAGCATTTCGTTCATCTCCACTAGGTCAAGGATGAAAACAATTTAAACCTTAAAATCAATTAGGCAACCAAACAAATATCCCCACATAAAAAAATCAAAGCATCTAAAAATAATGTTGGCATTACATCATTTTTTTATCTGATGATAAAATAAAAACGATAAGAAAACGCTGTTTATAATTTTTTTAAATTAAAAAACATGTTTAAAAAAAAATTAATTTATTATTGAAACTTTTAAAATAAATTATTTCCCCCTTTTCCTAACTTGGTCAAGTCCTGTTTCTATTCCAGTGGAGTGGCCGTGATTCATCAATTATAGAATCGTCATCTGGTTTGGGATAGGGGAAGGCGTTGTTTTGCTTTTTTTCCGTCTTTAGTTCTGCGATAGACAAACAAAATTGCATCGTGATTTTTTTAATCCTTAGTTTAGACCCTTTTGGGGAAGTGGGAGATCCTTGTTCCAAAGAATTGACGGCCCCTCTGTTTTTCTCAAAAGAAAGTTAATGTTGTACCCTCGACAGACGGTTTTGGTTTGGACCCTTTAGAATCAAAATGACCACTGGTCTTTTAACATTCGCCCTTGTTTTCGTTGGTCCACTGGTTTCGCACTCGCTAAAAACTCACGTTTCTGAAAATTTTCGGTTCATTGGGCTTTTTTAGACAGATTTGAATTTTGAAGGATAGGAGTCAAGAATATAAGTAATCCAGACGTTTTAGGCCTTTTTTTATGGACTTTGTAGAGGAAAAACGGGAATTTCAGGTTTGAGAATTGAAAATTCGAGATCGGCGTGAAAGAGGTCAGGATCGGGAGGTACAGGCTGAGGCCTTGCAAGGACAAACGAATTAATTTTAAACGAAAAAAAAAAAAAATTACATACTAACCCGAATTTCGAAATACTGGACATAAATTTTCAAATTATGATTTATGATTAAGGCCGTCCACATATGGTAAAATAAGGTCAACGAATTCTCGCTTTTGTTTTATGAATATGGCTTACTTTTCGAAGGTCAAATAAGGCTCTGGAATCCGAAAAAAAGAATAAAATAACTCGAGAAGCGAATTTATCCGATGGATATGATTGTTCTGTCATAACTGGAGCAGTTTAGCAGTGTCGTTCCATTTTCTTTCACGTGAATAATGATATCTGCCATCGTTCCCAACGATTTATATCCCTGCAGTTATTTACTTTTCTTTTTTCCAGACTTTTTCCTTTTCACCTATCGATCTTGTTATGGAGAATTACTGGTTTTAGTACTGTTTTTTAATGTGTTAATCGCCTGGAAACCTTGTGAAGAAGCTTTTTTTTTTATTCCCCTCTCCATTAAAGTGGCCCATTAGGTCAGACGGGGTCACCAATCTGGCAATTATACAACCCAATAGCAGACTCATCGTGGGAATAAATTTTTTATTCACAGGTTAAAAGATCGCAGATAAATGGGTAAAACGTCAAAAAACGACAATTTTTTTGTTTTAGGTAATATTTAAATAATTTTAAAAAACCGTTGTTGAGGGTCACGACCTGTAGATTTAAAAGCACCTTCTCCAAAATAGGCGGAAAATCGATACGATCTTCTGTTCCTATTTTATTTTTGCCAAACAGGGGGTGGATCACAAAAAATAAAAAGAAAGGGTTAAACTTACAGAACCCTTTTAAAATTGGCCCAGAAATAGCCATTTTTTCTTCTAATAAATCCTTAAAAAGCTAGGCCTCCAGTGGGAACATAAGAACTTAAGGTTTCTAGCCCTACTCTGCCAACTGAGCTATGGAAGCCTAAGGAGAGGGTAATGTGCAAGGGGTGTAGTTGGGGGGGTAGTGTAGTTACATGGGGGTTGAATTCCGTAGGTTATACAGGGTACCTCTGCCTTCCAAAAAAAGGGGGAAGTTAGATTAGATTTTTTATAGGGACCTTGTGCATTTATAGGGACCCCTGGGCCTATTGTGCGTCCTATTTGAAAAATCAGAGTTCCCCGTCTAGCCCCAGGCTCTTCACAAGCCTCCAGAGGCTGCACAGGGGTCTCTTTGTATGGCCCAAAGGGTTTTTCCTCCCCTAGGCTCATGAACCTCAGCCGTGTTAGGCCTTCGCAATAACAGAGGACGTGCTGCGCCGTCTCCTCCAAGCAGAAGCGGCAGGTACTGTCTTCTGTCACTCCCATCTTTGAAGGTGCTTGCGGAGTTTGCAGTGTCAGTCAGCAGATCCACTCGGATGCGGACCTCAATCCTGCACAGTGTTCAATGGCTATTGTTTCCGCCTGGAAGTCAGTCGCGTACCCAGGCAGATAGTCATTTCAGCATGATGCTTTGGTCCATGGAGGGGGGGGGGTTTCTAACCCTACTATACCAACTGATCTATGGAAGCCAATGTGACATGGTAATGACAAGGAAAGGGGTGCCTTTTAGAAACTGAAAATGATTTTTAAGCACACTTAAGGGGCCGGAAAATTTAGTTTAAAAAACAAGAGATCGTAGCACTTTCGCCCCTAAAATTACTTTCCTATATTTGAGCACTAAAAAACGTCGGAAAATTTTTACAAAAGCTCGTTCTCGTTATTTTGGGAATGCTGCGGTCTTGGGAGCAGTTTTTCCGAAAAAGTTTTCCTTTGGAAAATGGAAAACTTCTTTTCGACTAAAACATTTTTGCAAAAAAACCGCTAGCCGTAGGTTTTATGAGCTTTTTCCAAAAACATATTACAAAAGAAAATCTGATAAATAATTTTTTTGGTATCCTTTTACAAAGATTTTTTCCAAGGCCCCTCCCATGTTTTTGGATTTGGCCACAAGACCCCCGGAAACTTCATTAACATAGTTGGCGAAAATTTGCAACGTTTAATTTTCATGAATTATGCTCATTTAGGAATGGGGATTTAATCAAAAGTTATTTACATTCCGCCCAATCGTTTTGACCTACATCGAATTTCGAAGATTTCAATCAATTATTCCGATTGAAAAGGGAGGGAGAAGAAAACTAAAAATATATTCAGGGATAAAAGGGATGAGATAAGAAGAGAAAAAGAAGAAATCTTCCTTTTTCGGCAGATTAAGGAGCTCCATTGTTTCGGAGGGTAGAAAGGCTTCTGCGACAGGGGCTACCTTTTGTCTCCGAAATCGAAGATGGACCGGTGCCAATATGGAAATGAAGCACCTTTTATTCAGAACCCGTTTTCTTTTTCGTTTATTTTACTTACATTAGGTCCGGTCTGAAATGATGTATCATGGCGCAGAAAGCCATGCCGTCTCTCCATGAGGTGGTCATGTTCTCCACCTTGACCCCTGGATAACCCTGAGTTACCCTCTTGCACCACGTCTCCAAAGCCTTCGTTCCACGTTTCTCTCCCATTTTTCTGTAAAAAAAAATTAAGTTTAATTTTAAAAGATGTCTTTTTCCATCTTAAGACCCCCCGATCACTTTATAGCGTCCCTGGATTTTTTTTGTGCCATGATTTATTGAGGGAAAGGGTAGAAAAAAAATGTATTTAAAGAACGAAAGCTGAGGTAATTTTCTGCACAAAAGGCCTAATACGTTTTTGATGTACCTCCAATACTTTTACCCATGTGCAGCAAGACATTAACTCCCGGATATTTTCGCTCGATCACTTTTATAGCGTTTTCTAAAAAACGTCCATTGTCCTCCTAATATCACCAACTTCTTGAAGTCCCTGGCAATTTACGGTACTTTTAAGTGAACGCAAAAAAAAAAAAGTTAAGATAAAAAAATGCTTTTTGGCATGAATTTTGCTTTACAGATAACGGCATTTTGCTCAACATGAGGGCTCAGGGTTCGCAGAAAAATTATAAGTAGGTCTATGCATGAGAAGCAGTCTTTATATCTTCTTTCTTGGCCGTAATTTCTCGGCCTAAAGAGTTAGAAAATCAATTTAAATCAGAAAAAGAGGGTTTACCGGTCGAAAAACTGAAGAAAACAACCAAAACTGTTATTAAAAAATAACTTCTCTTTGAGGAATTTAAAAAGGGGTGGCTTTCATAGCCACAGAAATTCACAAACAAAAAAGTTTCTTGGGCGAATAAGTGGAAAAAACGCCATAAAAATCGTTTATGAGGTAGTTTTTAGGCTCAAAAACTGAGGAAAACGCCAAAAAAATTTTAAACAGTGGAATTTCTAACCGAAATTTGGTGCATTTTTCTCAGTTTTAGACAAACCATTGAAAAGTTACCATTCGCCTTCAAAATATGAGTTTTTCCCTCAACCTCGATTTCTCAGACCCCAAAAAATCGATTTTCCGTCTCCCATAATTCGATTTTCCACCCTTCGGAATGACCTAAAACCGATATTCCAATGTCTTTCACAACTTAAATAGAACCGAATTAACGGCTTTCTTTCTAGAAATAGAAGACAAAAAAATCGATACGCTTGCCTTAATTGACTTTGTCACTCTGAAAACCGTTCGCTAATTACATTTTCTAATTGCATCCTTTCCATTTTTATCAAATTCCTAAACGCTTTTCGAACCATAAATGAACAAGGAACGTGATTTATTTTTTTTCAAAATCGTTTTTCCATTTTAGGATTTCAAACAGGAAATAGAGCGATGATAAATTATTTAAAATAAACAATAAATTTTATGACTAAACAATTTTTGTTTTAAAAAGTTTAAAGAAAAAAAAGGGTGTTTTATTTTCTAATAGTAAGTGGGAAGCAGGAAATTGAAAGCTTTTTATGGATCAATAGCTTGGTAAATGGACAATTTATCCGACAGGGCATAACCAATAAAAAGGATTCCCTTTCGATATTTTTTATCCTTTTACAAAAAGAAAACAAAACCAATTCATAAAATCCTTGAAGAAAAAAATTTCATCACTTATGAACACATAAGTTAAGCAACGAAAGTAATTTTTTCCTGGAATGGAGTAATCATTGTAATTTATTTTTAGTATGGGATTTTATAAAAAGGGTTTTTGAACTTTTTTTAATTGAGAAGTTTGTTTAATTTTTATGCTATACACGGTTTTCTTTTCACGCTTTGCCGATTCTGTGCTGGACCAATTAACGAGTTGGGGGAAAAAAACAAGAAGCGCCATTAATTCTCTTAGAGTGGGCCTGTCAAAAGGAACATCTGTGCGAAGTGCGGAAATGCCAGGGACGCGTGAAAATTTACGGCACGAAATGTTTTCTTTCAAAAACCGCGGGGACTCATCTTTTGAAGATTTTTTAAAGAAAAGAATTGAAGGTTAGGAACCCAAATTCTGAGGTTTTGAGGAACCTGCCATCTGAGGGATGGACCCAGGCGGGGGCTTTCGCCATAATACAGGACTTAACCCAGTTAAGTGGCCAAATTAGGCTCGGAGAATGAGTAGGGAAAAAAAAGTCTTCACCTGAATAAGCGAGAACACCCCAAATTTCTCCCTACGATATTTTCCTTCAAGAAGTTATTGTGATAACCTCCATTTCGGGTTTTTGGGGAAGGGTCTTCCAGACCCCGGAGGGTTAAATCGAATATTGATCTTTACCGATCTCAACTTTGTCTGTGGTGCCGGCCGGCCGTTGCATTTTTTTCCGGAACGGCCACAGTTTTCAACCGATTTTCACCAGATTTTCTTTATTTTTCTTCCAGTAAATCCATGAAAAATAAGTAATTTGGTGAAATATGGGTTAAAAGAAGATGAAAATTGCGGCCGTGAAAAGATGGAAAAATGTGTGTCACAAATATGACCACTGACCACGGAGTGCTTCCTAAAAAAACCAGAAACCATCTACAGATAAGACTCTACGTAGGAAGAAACCTCATTTCGCGTCCCCAAAATTAAAAAACGCGAAAATCTCGTCTATCACCGTACATAATCCCACCTTAAAAAAAGGTTTCAAAATCTAGCGAAGATGATAAGAGAATTTAGAACGTCAAAAGGAACATCTCGGAAATAACAGTTTGCCGTCCTCATTTCAAACGATAGCGTGAAATTCGAAAAAAGAAAAAAAATTTTTTAAATGTGTGGGAGTACAGAAAAATTAGAATAACGACCATTTCATTGCGAACAATGGTTTATTTTAAATTTTAAATAAACCACATTCCAATTAAATTAAATAAATAAAAATTTTTATCATAAATGTGTCATATCCTGGTAAAAAGATATTTTTGAAATATCAATTCTATGGAAAAGTAGGTAGAACTCATGTTTTTTAACACGAACTTCAATATTTATTCGCTTGATTCGCATTATTTTACACGGAACGCGAGATAAGAGAGAAGAAAAAGGCGATTTACCACTGTCTTAAGTTAACAATTTTATCAAAACCAACAAATCTTAAAGCACAAAAGGTTTTAAATTATCGCCTCTTCACTAATTTTGGTCTGACAAAAACTGTTGATTCAGAAAACAAAAAAAAGGCCTCTAATGAATTGTTTATTTCGAATAGACCTTCTTTTTGTTAAACTTCCTAACTATGATAATTAGAGACTTTTTTTAGAAGACGTAAAGAAAATAATAACAGGTTTAGGGTAAAAAGGGCCTTTGAAGTATTGCAAACCAAGGACTGGCCACAAAGGTTTCTTGAAGGCTAAGAAAAGCCATAAAGATTACAGTCAAAGCACTCCTTGATTCATTCAAACGCTTTTTTTAACCTTTCGAAAGAAGTAATCACGGGGTTTAACCAGCAAAAGGGACTCAATGATCTTTAAAAAGAAAAAAATTCACATTTCCTAAGAGACAAAAAAAACTGTTCGGAGTGCCTCGATTTGGTTTGGAAAATGTGGAGACGGACGGCGGCTGGCCCACAGACAAAGTAAAAGTCGTCGTTTCGATCATGATCTATCCAAAAAGTCCTTTTTTGGCCCTCAAAAGTGATAAAAATGAGAGAATTTCGGTTTTAGTTTGCCTAAGTGTTGATTGGTTGAAAAAGTTACCATGGACGGCCGGCTGGCACCAAAGACAAAGTAAAGTCGTTGGATCTAAGCGAGTCTACGCAAAAGCCTTTTTGGCCCTCAAAAGTGTTAAAAGCGTGAAAATTTGGGTTTAGTTTGCCTAAGTGTTGATTAGGTTGAGAAAGTGATGGACGGCCGGCTGGCACCACAGACAAAGTAAAAGTCAATAAAGTTGTTTAGGCTACAGCGACTCTATCCAAAAGTCCATTATTCAGGCCCTCAAAAAATGATAAAAACGTGAGAATTTTGGTTTTAGTTTGTCTAAGTGCCTTGATTAGGAGGAAAAAGTGACTATGTACGGCCGGCTGGCACAAAAGACAAAGTTAAAGTCGTTTCCATTAGCAAGTCTATGCAAGTCTTTTTCTTTCCCTCAAAATTAATAAAAACATGAGAATTTCGGTTTTAGTTTGCCTAAGTGTCTCGATTAGGTTGGAAAAGTGACCATGGACGGCCGGCTGGCACCACAGACAGTAAAAGTCGATCAAGTCGTTTCGATCAAAGCGAGTCTACGCAAAAAGCCTTTTTTTGGCCCTCAAAAGTGATACAAACGTGAGAACTTTGGTTTTAGTTGGCCTAAGTGCCTTGATTAGGATGGAAAAAGCGACAATGTACGGCCGGCAGGCACCACAGACAAAGTAAAATTCGATCAAGTCGTTTTGACTATCCAAAAGTCTATTATTCAGGGTTTCTTGCTCTCAAAAATGATAAAAACGTGAGAATTTTACTTTAAAAACAAACACTATCATAACTTTTTTTTTATTATTAAAATATTAAGACATAAAAATAGGAAGGTCGAATCAGAGTTTTTAATGCCCAACCAGGCCAAGGTGCAGGTGGTCCGCGTTTCAATTTTCTTCAGATCAAATAATGGAAAATGCGGTTTTAATTTTCAATCCAAACGATGAAAACAAATGGTTTTTTCCATCTCAATTTACTAACTTTGAAAAATAGAGCGGAGAGACTTTTGTTTTGTTCAATTGTTTTTAATGGTTCTCGCTGATAAAATAAATGGGAATCAACTTGTCTTTCTGGTAAATATTTGAGAACTCCGAAACAAAAACTCGGGTTCTAAAAAAACAGTTTTTTTTAAAAGAAACCCCAAAAAATATCCGGTCTTTCCTTCCTTTTCCTGTTTTCATGATTTATTATTTTTGATTTGGCGAGTTGTCACACGTTTCTCGATCACGATTATGAAAATACGGAAACCCAAGCGAACAAAACGAGATTTCCGTTTTTCAATATATAGGAGGGGACAAAAATCTTCCCAGGGGGGCTTCTAGGGTGAAGAAAAAAAAGGGAGAGGCCACCCTTCAAGGTCGACCCTTGGAGTCTGGGATCCTTCGGGTAGGAAGAAAGAAAAAAAACAACCGGCAAGTCGTGAGACCTCACACTGTCATACAAATCCCACAGAGATAGAAAACCAGGAAATGCAATCTCAAGAGGTAAAAAGTGCAATCAAAGGCCGCCGGAGAAATGAGGGTCAACCCATCGACACACTGACACTATATGATAGAAACTCATTCCATTAAAAATAATATAAAAAAAAAACAACAAAACTACTGCTTTTAAATTTTATAAATTATAAAAAAATAAAATTTGTATTAGTTAGTAAACATGACGTTATCAATATTATTTAAACTTTTAAGACATTTTATAAATAATATTTTGAACTTACGATTGTGAAGAAAAGGCGTTGGAATAAACACAACAATTAAATAATTAAACAATGACGCGATAAACGTAAAAAATAAAAAGTTATCGAAATAAACAGCTCCGTAGTTAACACGTCAAAGGCTGGGAAGCGACTGAAAAATTTGTCCAGTGTTTTCTACCTGCGAATGCGCTTCCAGACTGGTCGGAAGGGTGGGAGGGATGGGACTGTGACGTAACGAGTATCCCACCACGAGATTTTTATTTTATTTTATTTTTTTTCTTTCAAGCCTTTCTGTTCCAGACATCCCCTCAGAATCATGAATTTCCGTGTGGTGACTGATAGGTCTGTTTTTGACCAGATATGGGCGTAATTATTTTTCCCCTTCCTCAATTAATTTTATAAAATGTTTTGCCGATTTCTGAAGGATTCCTCTTCAAATAAATCAGGATATACGAAGTCTGAATATTTTTTTTGAAGTTTTCGTACAGATCTAGGGGCGCGGTAGCGTTCCGCCCCGTCAAGCAATAAATGCCAGTCAAAATCTGGAAAAAAAACCTCCAAAAATCGATTAACCCCGGAAAACTTTCTCAAATGCAAAGAAAACGTCCGAAAATTCTTTTAAAAGAGGTTTTGAAAACGAGGAATACGCTTGAATATGGGATACATAACACCGGTGAACATAACGCATTTTTTTTTTTTTTTTATTCAGAGCTCGGACCATGTTAAGTCAATTTTTTCAATTTTTTCTAATTTTAAATTTTTTATACGTTTTTTATGCTTTAACTTCCTAATCCTAACTTTAAGATCCGATGATGGAAATAAAATTTCCGAAAGCTCGATCAAAAGTTAAAATTGCTTCGTTTATGACCATCTTCCTAAATACATCTCTAAATAATTTTTATATTGGTCGATATCATACCCATAACAACTAACGCATTTCTCCCTAAAGCAGTTGAACAAAAAAAATCTGCATTTCGACATAAAAAATCTTTAGTTCACCAGAATGCGTTTCTCCATAATGTAATTGAACATAAAGTATGCCGAATGCATTTCAACATAAAGCGTTTCACCACAACGACTTTTCAATAAATGCAAGTCGACATAAAAAAGTGCAAGTCACCATAACGCTTCTCACCATAAAAGGCTCTCTTTAAACTTGTCGTTTCGCCATAAAATTGTTTCTGTCGTTTGGGCATAATATATCCCACCATAAACTAGGGACAAAAAGAGCAAGCCTAATTTCGGCGTTTAAAACGCGATTTTGACTAAACGACAAAAACCTTTAAACTTGGCAGTTCGCCATAATGCAATTCAACATAAAGCACCTCACCATAAACTAGGAAAAGTAAGCAGGTAGCCAATGGGATCAGCTCGTTTTATGACACAAGGGGGTTAATTTTTTTTCCTCTGCGAGGATATGCGAATTGCATTATGTTGAACTGGTTTTGCCGTTTCGCCATTATCGCATATTAACGGCGAAAATAGGCTTGCTCTTGTCCCTAGTTTATGGTGAGATGTATTATGCCCAAACGACAGAAACAGTTTTATGGCGAAACGAAAAGATCTTTAAAATGAAGTTCTTTTATGTTCAACTGCGTTATGTTGAAACTTCAAATATTATGTCCAAACGACAAATGTTAATTTCTTGTTTATGGTGAGATGTATTATGTTCAAATGCATTATATTGATCGTTTTGGACTATTTTCTATATTATGTTGCAGTCTTTTTTTTTTATGGTAACTGACGATTTCTGATATTTTATGTTCGAATGCATTATGGCGAACCGCATTATGTCGACACTCTAGAATGTTGTGAAAAAATGTTTTCTCATAGAAAAATTACGAAGAAATTTTTAAAAGGAAAGAACTTTTTCCCTCTCGAATTTCTCTAAATAACTTCCAGATACGATCACTAATCGTTTGAACCTATGGTATCAGGAAATTCCATTTCTCCAACCGTCCCTCGCGTGTATCACAATAACGTTTCTTTAAGAAAGTTGACTTATTTCTTTCTCGCTACTGGACCGATTTAGAAGCCCTTCATTATTTTTTTTTCGCCTTGTTTTCTGCGCTTGGTTGTCAGGGAGAAGGAAAGGGTATACAAAATAGACAGGAAAATCGATATTTCTAGGGTTTCCTAGCGTGCGTTTAATTCTAAACTGCATTATGACTAATTTGATGAAATATGTTAAAATTTAAATACCCTCTGAATAATAAACCATTTTCATGGTAATTGGTCGACGATAAGTTATAATATCCACAACTTTTGCTCCCTGAATTCGCGGTTTTTTTTTCAAGCTGACCTAAAAGAATTGAATAAAACTGGGAACGCCAATTCCTGAGGGCGTTATAATATGAGGAGTGGATTTTCGTGTTTACTGTCGCTCTTAATGCTTTTATAGTCTCAAATAACCCTTTTTATGGCTAAAACGGAACTTATATGGGAATAACGGAGGAAAAAGAAGGAAAAAGTTTTCCCTGCTGTCTTCTCTAGTTCATTATCTTAGAGATAATAATTAATTAAATATCAAATATAATTAATCTCTTCTTTTTAACTTAGCGAAGGGTCAAATCGAATCTTACCGATCTCAACTTCGTATGTAGTATCGGCCGGCAGTCCGTAGCTTTTTCCGGAACACTTCACGGCACAGTTTTGAACCGATTTTCACCTCAATTTTCACACAATCTTCTTTAGTCGGTCAACAAAATAAGAAAACTTAAAATTTTTTGAAAAAAAAAAAAAAACTGAAAAATTTTTTGAAAAAAAAAAAAAAAAAAAAAAACTGATATTTTTCGAAACAAAAAAAACCTTGGACAATTAACAAAAAACCTCCTTAAAATTGAAAACTTTAAAGATAGTAACAGAGTTAAAAAAGCTAAAACTCCTTAAACTAAAATACTTCTTAAACTTCCCCTCTATTATACTTCCCCCTCCTTCAACTTCCCTCCTTTATACTTCCCTCCTTTTATACTTCCCCCTCCGTTATACTTCCCCTCCTTAATACTTCCCCCTTCCTTAGCCCTAAACTGCAGGGGTTCCTTTTGACGAAGAAATCAAATTTTCTCCGAACTTTCCGGAGTTTTCCTCGGTTTTTCAACAAAGAAACCCTATTTTTACCGGCTTTTTTAAGGAATTTTCCTCGGTTTTTGAATTGTAACTCTTTTACAAGATTTTTTGAATTTCTTCCCATTAAAATTAGCCACACATCTAATTCCGAAAATGAGGTCCGAAAATGTTTTGACCGGTAAAAAGGGTCGTTTGCAAAAAAGATCTGTTCAAATTGAGAAAAAAATAGGCAATTTTGTAATTTAAATGAAAGCAAATTATCTCACGCCCTTTGTATATTAAAATGTCGTCACTTTCTATACTTTATTGACCTTTAAGTTACGCAATTTGTTTTAAAGACGCAATTTTAACCTTAAAATTACGATTTCAAAATCTCCTATTGAGGATAAGGACTTTTTTTTTTCAACCTGTTTAATCCCTCAAAACGTCTGGAGGTCCCGAACCGTTGATAAAAGCGCAAAATTCACGGCTTGTGGTTTCATTAAAAGCCTAATTGAATTTCCTTTTTAAACAAATTGCCCCGTTCGTTGGAAGGCACTCACTCCGCTGTCTAATTAGTTTAAAGGATTTTAAATCAATGAGTGATGCGCCCACGTCCATCTCGGCTAATTCTTCGGACTGCCTATTTAGAAAAACGTAAAAAGCCTTTCCTCTAGCCTTGAACGTATCCTTTTTTTTCCTCTCTCTCTCTTTCTTTCCTCTCTCGCTCTTTTATTAATAGACGTCCTGATAAATGGTGGGTATTAAGTTTAAACGCCCTGTGCAAGCCTCGTACGCGACCGCCTTTTAATATAAGTCATCGCTTAGCAAAATTGTAAGTGCCCCATCTTTCAAGTGAAGGAAAAAAAAAATTGTCATGAGCTCAATAGAATTTCATTAATTTTTTTTTAAGTCTAAAATTGTTCACATTTGTCTGCTCTTAGGATACTGTAGTTCCCTCGGTAGCCGAAATCTTCCTTCTTCATGGAAGATTCGTAAGTTAAAAGGGCAAGAACAGTTGAATGGATGTTTATAGTCTGACTGGTACAGAAACGTCTATTTTTTCCACAACAAACGATGATCCCGTTCTAAAGCAACGGAGCTCTTTCACCACAGTTGTCGACTACAGCGGATACTTTTTTTATATATGGTTATTGATTTTTTTTCCTCTCTCTCTCACTTTTCATTCAAGGAAGAACTTAGTTTTCCAACGGAAGTCTAAAATAAAATTAGAATCCCGGTTCAAAACACAAGGAATTCGATAAAGGAAGCCGATGAAGTTCTGGGACTTAATTATACGCCTTTCCTATACTTTCAGCTTCTAGTTAGGCCTTTAGGCGAATCTAAAAATTTTTTTCTTCAACATTCGTCCGTAATTACGGCTTTTTTCGAAAATGACGAAGAGAACGGGTCAGTAGATAGGCCTAGTGTAAAATTAAAATGCATTCTAACCATTTATATTCGATAATTTTCTGTGCAGCTCATTTTCGTACTTGTCGAATAATTGAGATAATGGGCGTACCTGTTTTTTCCCCATGGTGGCAATTAGCCTTATCGAATGTGCTAATAACAATGACATGATGCAGTTAGTATTCGAGCAAAGCACGCTTTTAAAGCATCAACATCTCTATTGACTCCATTAACCTACTTCAAACAAAATAAACTTGAGGCCATTTGTTTCGACGATCCTACAAACAACAAAATGTGTCACGTTAAATTATGAAACGCTCTTTTTAAAAAAAAACATTTTCAACTCTCATCGTAAAAAATTTTTGTATTTTAAAAAACCGTTTATTTTTTTTTTGTATTGGCGTTAGGAAGTCCGGATAAATTGTTCCTTTGTGTATTGACCCCTTCGTAGAATCGATGGCTCGGGGAATTAGTTTTATTCGCCCATAAAATAGGATTTAAGTCGACCGCAGTACACTCGCTTTAATATCGGGTCGTTTTATCCCAAAGGGAATTGAATTTACAACGGTTTCGAAACATCAGAGAAACACAAATTGTTTAAATATTTGACATGGGTGAGAAAAACGGTTTTTTTTTGGTTATTTGCTCTGATCGGATTGGGGGTTCTCAAAGTGCTGTCCGCAAAAAAACTTGATTAAAAATCGATGGAAACAGAGAAAGGGAAAACTGAATAAAAAGCGCTTTTAGGTTTAACTTCCTTAAAGAAGTTTTTATTATGTTTTTAACGAGATATTTCCCAAATTTCAATATTTAAACGAACCTGGGTGTTGTCAGCAGTAAACCCAATTTTGACAGGATTCTCGAGAGTTTTTCTCGGTTTTTGGACAGAAAATCCTCATTTTTGAGAGTTTTCCTCGGTTTTTAGACAGAAAATCCTCATTTTCGAGAGTTTTCCTCGGTTTTTGACAGAAAACCCTCATTTTGAAAGTTTTCCTCGGTTTTTTGACAGAAAACCCTCATTTTGAAGTTTTCCTCGGTTTTTAGACAGAAAACCCTCATTTTCGAGAGTTTTCCTCGGTTTTTAGACAAAAACCCTCATTTTGAAAGTTTTCCTCGGTTTTTAGACAGAAAACCCTCATTTTCGAGAGTTTTCCTCGGTTTTTAGACAGAAATCCCTCATTTTCGAGAGTTTTCCTCGGTTTTTAGACAGAAATCCCTCATTTTCGAGAGTTTTCCTCGGTTTTAGACAGAAATCCCTCATTTTCGAGAGTTTTCCTCGGTTTTTAGACAGAAACCCTCATTTTCGAGAGTTTTCCTCGTTTTTAGACAGAAATCCCTCATTTTCGAGAGTTTTCCTCGGTTTTAGACAGAAATCCCTCATTTTCGAGAGTTTTCCTCGGTTTTTAGACAGAAATCCCTCATTTTCGAGAGTTTTCCTCCGTTTTTAGACAGAAATCCCTATTTTTGAGTTTTTCCTCCGTTTTTAGACAGAAAACCCTCATTTTGGAAAAATCGCCACGGCTACAGGATTCTCTTCTTGTTGATATGGTGGTGGTGAATCAACTTTTGGGTTCTTTTAGGTGAGAACATCGTTCAACACAACGCATTTGAAACGCGTTGAACACAAAGCAGTTGAGCATAAAAAAATCTGCATTTCGACCTAAAAAATCTGTAGTTCACCATAATGCGTTTCGGCATAATGCAATTATCATAAATTTCTCAAAAGTTAAAAAATTTTGAGCATAATGCATTTCAACATAAAGCGTTTCACCACAAACAACTTTTTCAATAAATGCAAGTCGACATAAAGAAATGCAAGTCACCATAACGCTTCTCACCTTAAAGCCTCTCTTTAAACGCGATTATGGCGAAACGACAAAACCTTAAAACTGGACAGTTCACCATAATGCAATTCAACATAAAGTATCTCACCATTGCCCTTAAAAAGAGAACGAGGAGCTGGCTGTTCTTTTGCGTTTTTCCTTGTTTATGGAGAGATACTTTATAATGAATGGCTTTATGGTGAACCGTCAAGTTTTAAGGTTTTTGTCGTATCGCCATAATCGCGTTTTTAGCGCGAAAATAGGCTTGCTCTATGGCTGTCCCTAGTTTATGGCGAGATGTATTATGCCCAAACGACAGAAACAGTTTTATGGAGAAAAGACAAGTTCTTTAAAATGAAGTTTCCTTTATGTCCAACTGCGTTATTTTAAAACAACAAATTTTATGTCGAAACGACAAGTGTTAATCTCTTCTTTATGGTGAGATGTATTATGTTCAAATGCATTATGGTGATCGTTTTCGACTATTTTCTTTATGTAGAGCTCCAGATTTTTATGGTGAACGATAACTCGCGATTTCTGCTATTTTATGGTCAACTGCATTGTTGCATTGTTTTTTTTCTTCTTCAGAGAAACCCCATTTTTACAGGATATTTAGAGTCTTTCCTCGTTTGTCGAGAGAAAATCCCTTGTTTTTACTGGATTTTCAGGCGTATCCCCCACAAAAATTAGCCACCCATCCAAATCTTAAGGCTTTTCAAACTGAATATGATGAATGATTTCCACCACTCGATTGAACCACATGAATTTCATGCTGACCAGAGAAATGTGGTTGTCGTTGTTGAAACAGCAGAAAAAAAAGAAGGAAAAAGCACACAAAAGATATCGATTTGCATTTGTTGGCACCGAGAGTGCATGCTGGCGTGCGGACCGGCCAATTTGACAAAAAGCCCCTCTTTTTACAGGATTTTTAGGCGTTTTCCCCATAAAATTAGCCACCCATCCAATTCTAAAGGCTTTTCAAACTGAATATGGCTTTTCAAACTGAATATGATGAATGATTTCCACCTCGCGATTTGACCGCATGAATTTCATGCTGACCAGTGAAGTGCGGTTGTCGTGTTGAAACAGCAGAAAAAAAGAAGGAAAAAGCACACAAAAAATATCGATTTGCATTTGTTGGCACCGAGAGTGCATGCTGGCGTGCGGACCGGCCAAACGAGATCGGGGCCGTCATATCGGGCGACCGAATAAAAAGAAGACGAATATCGAATTTATAGCATTAAACATTCCGAATAAGGGCATAGACGTAGCATCGCAAGTTTATAAGCGCGGAGTAAAAATTTTCTGTTTTACGACTCCCCAACCCCCTCGAGGCTGTCTCGGGATCTCCACCCGTATTTTACTGCTTTCTCCTCGCTAGATTAACAACTTGCATAAAATATTCCTCAGCCGAAGAATTATTATTCATTTTTTATTGGATAATAAAGAGGGAGGAAAAAAGGTAAACAAAAATGAATGATTTTACATAAAAACTTCTTTTTTCCCTTCCATTTTGAATATAAAAGTCGGTCTGTGAATTTGGGTTTTTTAACGCGTGTCTATATGAGCAAAATATGCACATAAGTTTAAATTTTATATTTGCAGTAAATCAAATCCAGTCAATAATTTAAAAAAACGTATTTCGGACAAAAGTTCTAGTTTGAAGAGGTTCCAACGAAAACTTCCTTAAAGAGAAGTGAAAAATAGGATGGGGAAGTATAAAAGAGGGGGAGGTATAAGGGAGCGAAGTTTAAAGGAAGGGAAGCATAACGGAGGGGGAAGTATAATGAAGGGAAGTATAACGGAGAGGAAAATATAAGGAGGGGGAAGTATAATGGTGGTGAAGTATAACGGAGGGGAAAATATAAGGGGGGGAAGTATGTCGGAGGGGAATTTTACATTAATTATCATTTTAGTAGGGAGAAATTTCATACTTCTACCCCTCACGAGAGGGACCTCTCTTGTGCAAAAATCCCATTATTTCTACCTGATACTTAGAAAATGTTTCGGGGGAAAAAAAACAAAACAAAAAAAAAACGGAATATTATACTTCCCCTTGTTATACTTTCCCTCCTTTGTACTTCATCCTCCGTTATACTCCCCTCCCTTTTACTTCCCTCTCCGTTATACTTCCCCTCCTTTATACTTCCCCTCCGTTATACTTCCCCTCCTTATACTTCCCCTCAGTTATACTTCCCCCTTTATACTTCCCCCTCCGTTATACTTCCCTCATTTATACTTCCCCCTCCATTATACTCCCCTCCGATACTTCCCCCTCCTATATTTACTTTTCTTTAAGGAAGTTTTCGCTGGAAGCTCTTCAAACAAGTAATTTTCTAAGATGTCATCCAAAGCAAATAAATCTTGAATGCAATAGAGGATATATGAGCTAGTCCGGTAGAAAATGAGGTAGGAAAACTATTTGATATGCAAGGAGCGGTTGAAAAAGATCTTTTACTTTTCTCGACGATTGGAAGGCACGACTCTAGCATTATGACCGTAGAATCGTAAACAGACGATTTCTACAATGGAATCAAGGGTGGAAAAAAGAAGGTTGACGAATAAGGGGCAGCCTTTTGAAGTAAACTGGTGCGAAACTGTGTCAACTGGTCAACTCTTCCGGTAGCATCTGGCCGGATAGATGGACTTTCTCTATTAAAAAACCCCGCCCGATAATGACCCAGAGTTTGATTTCCGCCTTCGCCCCAAAACGAAAAAACAACCCGTCTAATATTTATTTTAACAGGATGTTGAGAAATCCGATAAATAAAAGTGGAGTCTCCGTGTTTTTTGTTGTTGAGCCGAAGGTCTAAGTGGAGGTACACAAAAAAGCTAAGGGGAGAAAAAAAAGCCGAAAGGGATTGAGTTAAGCCTTGAAAAGGGCTACTACGCAATTAACCTCCTTCAACAAATATATAGGCTTTTGTCTGATGGAAAAAAGAAAAAAATATTTTCCTATTCTTCTTCGAACAACAGAACATTCGAAACCAAAGAAATAAAAAAAAATCCCTTTTTTTTCCCGCTCCAATCTTGATCTGTCACACCTCAAACCATCTTTCAAACGTTTTATGTCTAAAAATAGTAAAAAAAAGGCATTTTTAAAATGGTCATTATTGACCCAAAAACATCTTAAGAGTGAAAACCAATATGTTTGATTTCTTCTTTTCGAAAAAATAGCGGAGATATGCCTGTTTGATATTTTTAACATCTGCGCTGTGGCCGATCCGTGGGTCAGATTTTCACCAAATTTTCACCAAATTCTCTATATATTTTTTTACGAATTTTTGGTGCAAAAAAATATATCATTTTATTTTAACATCAATCATCTTTTTAGTAGGGAAAAATTTCATACTTCCACCCGTTACGATGCACATCCCTTGGGCAAAAAGCCCATTATTTCTACCTTGACACTTCGAATTTTTGATTTTGAATTTCGAAAAAATCAGAAAATTTTTTGAAAAAAAAATTTAAAATAATGACCCTGCGGTAGCAGGGACTAAAAGGTAGATTTCTTTTCATGATTAAAATTAATATGTATAAATACAAAATATATAATTAGGTATGTTATAAAAAAAATGATGATATAAGAAAAAATTGCGCCACTGAGCCCCTATTTTCATTTTCGACTTTTTTAGGTAGATTTATAAAAACCTTTCGAAGCGAATTTCTTACCGATTTGAATCTATAAACATACAGAATATAATTTAATAGACTAATCAAATGTCACAAACATACCGCAATTTTTTAAGTTCTTGGTCATAACAATGGTCGGCCCAAAGATCATTTATTAAATTTGCTTCGTTTTCATTTTTGACTTCTCAGAAGTCGCCAACTAATAAAAAATAAAAAATCTACCGAAAATTGAGCCCCTAGAAAAACATCTGATAATTTTATTAATAAAATATTTAATAATTTCCCGGTATAAATTCAAATTTTTTTAAAAGTTTAGCTAGTTCAATATTTTGCGCCTGGCTCGTCCAAACCTGCTTTAATTAATTTTTACATGCCCTCGCAGAGGTCTTAAAGTTTTTTTTTGCAAAAGGACTAGGATTTCAATAGAAAATGCCAATTTTGTCTTTTAAGCCCTAAGTAAAGTAGGTGAATCGCTGGTCCGATTTCAGCCATTAACGAACTCGTCCGAGCTATTGAGATAAAAACTCTAAATACCGGATATCGTCACCCTCACATTAAAATTGCTCCAGTTATCGTGCTAATATATACATATGTATATATATAAACTTGGTACATTACAATAGGTAGATTTTGAAGAAAAGAAATCTACCTAAAATGAAATAAATTAAATTTGAAAAATTTTTCGAAAAAAAACCAAACAAAAGCACTTAAAAAACAACATTTTTTGGGGGTAAAAAGAAAATTTTTTCTGAATTCAAAAATACTTGAATTTATACTTCCCCTTCTTTATACTAACCCTCCTTAATCCTCTCCTCCTTTATACTTCCCCTCCTTAAACTTCTCCTCCGTTATACTTCCCCCTCCTATATTGTTCCGTCTTTAGGATTTTGTTGGAAGCTTCTCAAACTTTTTTATTGCAGATATTGCTGTCGAATGGAACCCTAGTGAAGAAAGAATCTGAGTTGCGAAGTGACGACGGACGCGCCGTTTTTCTCATCGGCGTTCGTCTCCAAAGAGCTCATGGTAAGTTTTTTCAACTTCTTTCGTATTATACGTGGATTATTTAAATGTGACCGCTCCCATGGGTAGAAAACTTTACATCTCTTTACCGAAATACACGAACTCTAAATGAATTACAGATGCCACTGAATTCTCCACTTTTTTATCTTTTCAACGCCCACATGTCTTTTCTACATCGATGTTTTCTTTTGCATTCGTCTTTTTAGAATACACTTGAAATATTGGGGGAACTGGCCCCCTAATTTTCGCCAATTTTCTCCAAATACTCGTTTTTGATTGATGGATATTTTGGGTGAGCTGTTGGCTGAGGAAAGTGATATCAGTATTGTAGCCTTTTAGCTCATGAATTTCACCGGGGGTTTTGCTAGTCCAGTAAAATATTCATTCAATATGTTTTTAGAACAAAGATATGAATTAAGATAAAATAAACACGATCATAAATAGACCAAGATGAGAGGAGAAGTGGGGAAAGCCGTCACGCTCATATCGGAACCAGTTGTAAGGAAAAAGAGGGGGTGGACGGAATAATTAGAGTTTTGACTAAACAAAGCCGGAATATTGGAGGGCGGAGGGAGTTTGTGTGAGGTCCATTGTGGACACACGTCTCTCCTAGGTCAAGGGCGCGCTTAATTACAAACGAGCTTGAATATAAATCTTGCTCACCGACGCCCCAAGTTATTGATGGTCCGGGCGGATAAATTGAGTCCGCTCTTGTCACAACTTTATAACAAGGGCGGCTACTCCGGTGACAAATTAGAAAAAATAAATGATTTATCATCCTTGATAATCAAATTTTAATTTTATTATTTCGAAATCCCAGTCTTTTTGTTAAATAATGAAGGTTTTTGGAATAATAAAGGCAACAGACGTGATTGCAGACCGCAGAGAAACGGGCCAGACGATAAATTACCAGCCGCAAATTAATTTTGCGCCTTCCCAACTGCAAGAACTCACATCTAAACGGCTTTAGTTTCCTTTCCCATCTCATTTTCAGTCAGAAAATAGTTTTTTCCTGCTTAAAAAATGTTCTTCTCCTCCTTTGAAATAAACTGAAGAATGTTTAGCTCAAAGATTTTTGCTTGAAATATGGGAAATGAAGGAATTTAATATGCGAGGTCGGAAGTTCAAGTTAAGGTTTAATCCTTCGCCTCCTCGAAGGAGGCACGAGATATGCAAAACTTGAGAAAATTGAGTTAGCCCCGTACGTCAACCCTTTTAAATTGAAAAGGGGGTTGGAACGAAGGGAATTTTGCATATAGGAAATGTCTAGTTTAAAAAAGTCTCACAATCAAGGTTTTTTTTTTTTGTCAAAGGAGAATTTAATTATGATTATTCTTGACATGTGAGAACTCGAGGTACAAAAAGGAACAGTTAGGTTTCCACATGAGATAACGACCCCTGGCTGAATCAATTTCTTACGGACAAGGATGACACTTGCCAAAGAGGTTTTTCAGAGCGGAATTTTCCCTTCAAAGAAATTTTTTTTTTACAAAAATAAATTTTACTTCGCTTTTCCTCGTCATTTCATAAAGCTATAAACTTTAAACGTTGTTTAATTACCTTCACATAAAATTAATACAGCGACCTAAAAATTCAAAAATTAAGTGAACGATCAAAGTGTAAAATTATGGAAATTGATCGCTATCAAAATGCTTATCCGAAAGTTGAACGCGATTTTCATTTTGGACCAAATTAGCGTTTTCATGGTTCTTTTTCTTTCTCCGTAGACCCTTTCTCTTTCGATGCCTTTTCCTCAAGTTAAAAATAGACTCCTGGAACCCGTGATGTAGGCAAAAAGCACTTGGATGTTTCGATTTGAATGAAAAATTGAATCAAAGATTCTTATGTTGAGATGCTGCTGCGTGTAAATTCATGAAAACCAAGAGTTTTGAGGTAAAATCAACTAAAACTTCTTCAGTTTTAAGCTTGATTCGTACTCTGTACCCTATATCACATAAAATGGTATACTGGGTCACTTTTTGACATAAAAATGCTCAATTTTTGGCTATATTTCATGAAAATCATGAAAATGTTTGAAAATGTGTGGTGAAAATGGACTAAATCTTTTTCGGTTTTTCACTCGATTTGGACTCTGCTCCCAATATCACACAAAATCGAATACTCTGGGTCCCTTTTTTGACAGAAAACGCCCATTTTTTAGCAAAATTTCATGAAAATTAAGAGTTTTGAGGTAAAATCAACCAAATCTTCAGTTTTTAAGCTTGATTCGGACTCTGCACCCAATACACATAAAGGTATACCCTGGGTCATTTTTGACAAAAAAAACTTCTTTTTTTAAGCAAAATTTCATAAAAATGAAGAGTTTGAGATGAAAATCGACTATATCTTCGTCATTTTACTTTTGATTCGGACTTAGCACCAAAAATCACACAAAATAGTTTACCCTGGGAACCTTTTTTGATAATAAAACGCCCTTTTTTAAGCAAAATTTCATGAAAATGAAGAGTTTTGAGATAAAAATCGACCGAATTTTCGATAGTATTACACTCGATTTGGACTCTGCACCCGATATTACATAAAATTGTCTACCCTGGATCCCTTTTTTGCTGTAAAAAACGCCCTTTTTTCACCAAAATTTCATGAAAATCAAGAGTTTTGAGGTAGAAATCGACTATATCTTGCCAGTTTTTCTTGATTCAGAATCTGCCACCAATATCACACAAAATGATCTACTCTGTGTCCCTTCTTTCTCATCAAAGCGCCATTTTTGTGGCCAAATTTTTATTATTCCATTTTTAGTGCCTGAATATATGATAGTACTTAAGTACTCCCCCACCCAATTAGTTGAATTTTGATCCGCTGTAATATTGAAGCAAAAGTTCAAAAGGGATCTTCTAATTTATTTGAGCAAACAATTTTCTCAGAATCACGAATAAATTACAAACTAATTGACCTTGGAATTCTGCATTGAAAGAAAGGGCATGTGAAGCATTTCCTTTTCAGACCCATCCCCTGCTCACTATTCACAAAGACTCAGGTTTCTTCCTACTAATTATTTACACCGCTAACAGTAATTCCTTGTTCGTTCTTCTTCTTTTCGCCTCTCGTTTCTTCGTACGGGTGGCCCGAGGCGGTCGTGAAAGGCGCCCCAGTTTCGGCTCGATTGTCAAGCCTCTGACAAATTAGTCTCTTCTATTATTGGAGAATGGCATAAATGGTACCCTCCACTGTCGATTTTTAAAAGGGTGGGGTTTTTCAAATGTCAGTTTGACCTTACATGCTAATGGACGTCAAAAGTTTTACCGAATCATCTTATCCATTAGCACATCCGAATGGTTTGTTTTATACCTTTTGAACCCCTCGTGAGATCGTTAAAAGGGGGTCTAAATTGGTTTTTATGTTTTTCAAAACGGGTTTTATGCAGTAAAACAGTTCAAAATCGTGTCTCTTTATTAATTTAATTGTATACTCAAGTGTTTTTTATTTTACTCTTTCTGATCAGAAATAGGAGGTATAAAAATGCAGCAGTGAGGTCTTGGAAAAGTGATTTCGATGGCTAAAACTTAAACGTCCGTTCCAGGTAGCTTAAGCAGTTTTCCAAATATTGCTAAGTTCCTGATATCTTGGAGAAAGTGTATACGTTTCGACAAAATGCGGTTCGCCATAATTTATTAGACCATACAATAACAGAAATCGCGAGTTAGCGTTCACCATAAACAATCTGCAACTCAACATAAAGAAAATAGTCGAAACCTTTCACTTAATGCATTTGAACATGATACATCTCACCATAAGGAAGAGATTTAACACTTCTCGTTTCGATATAAAATCTGTCGTTTCAACATAACGCAGTTGAACATAAAGGAAACTTTCATTTTAAAAAACTTGTCGTTTCGCCATAAAACTATTTCTGACGTTTGGGCATAATGCATTTCACCATAAACTAGGGATAGCCAAAGAGCAAGCCTATTTTCGCCGTTTAAAACGCGATTATGGCGAATTGACCAAAACCTTAAAACTCAACAGTTCACCGTAATAATCCGCACATCCTCGCGAGAGGAAAAAAATTAACCACCTTATTTTTTTATTTTATTTTGTTTGGTAGGTAATCATTGGTAGGTAAATCTTGTTATTGGGTTGAACTATCCAAACTAGTTTGGATAGTTCAACCCAATAACAAGATTTACCTACCAATAATTAACCACCTTGTTTCTTAAAACGAGCTGATCCCATTGGCTGCCTGCTTGTTCCTAGTTTATGGTGATATGTCTTATGTTGAATTGCATTATGGTGAACTGTCAAGTTTTTTGTCGTTTCGCCATAATCGCGTGTTAAACGGCGAAAATAGGATTGATCTTTGCTGTCCCTAGTTTATGGTGACACGCATTATGCTCAAACGACAGAAACAGTTTTGTGGCGAAAGAACAAGTATAAAGAGAAGCATTTATGGTGAGAAGCGTTATGGTGACTTGCACTTTGCTTATGTCGACTTGCATTTATTGAAAAAGTCATTTATGGCGAAACGCTTTTATGTTGAAATCCATTTTGCTCAAAATTCTTTAACTTTTGAAAGCTTTATGTTCAATTGCATTGCCGAAACGTAATATGGTGAACTACAGATTTTTTATGTTCTTTATTTGGGTGAAATGCGTTATGTTGAACGGTGTTCTTGGCTCTACCAGTAGGACCTTTATACTTCTTCAGCCAGCCTGATTCCTTTGAGTTCTTTTTTTTACCTCAACGAATCTTGTTGAGTGGAGAAACGGCTGAATTTTACCACAATGTTTTGTGGTAAAAATCGACAATGATTAATCTTCGTTTCCATGAATTATCGAAAATAACATTTTTGAATGAGAATTTTCCCAAACCTTATATAAGTCGGTAACTTAATAGAGGGCTTCAACTTGTATCTGGTTACGCAGAGATTCACCTTATTGAATTACGTCTTTTTCATAATTTTTTTCACGCTTGATTCTTCAATATCTTATATTTCATTTTAAGAAAAAAGTCCGCTGAAGAAAAGCGTCGTGGCTACCGAAAAGCAGCCACGATGTGAAAGCAAAATCATGTCGATCGTGATGAAGAGGCCGCCCCGCGACCGAAACTTTCGTTGCGTAACGGCGGCGTAAGAGTTACCGTCTGCGGGTTTTGAACTGAAATGTCTTTTCCGTGGGAGCTGTCGTCGGGAGCGACGGGGACCTTCGAAAAAGAGTACGCGGAAAGTGAAGAAAGTGACGGGATAATGGGGGGATAATAATTTCTCGAAGAATCTCTCAAAATGGATTGTCTTTTCTCGTGATTTACGAATTAACAGCTTTCAGAAAGAAAAACCGCCAAGAGAAATCGAAATCTTCGATAATGATTAACTAAAAAGCTAAAAATAAAAAGATTCGACTGGTTTTTGACGAAATTTCTTATATTCCTTAATTTTTTAAGGTGTGAAACAAAAATTCTCGATAGTTTTCATTCATTTGAGGAAATAAAATCATGATTTTGTCCGTTGGCTCTGTTGATCGCTTAAAAAAAGTACTAGTTTGAAGAGCATCCAACGAAAACTTCCTTAAAGAGAAGTAAAAATATAGGAGGGGAAAGTATAAAGGAGGGGAAGTATAAAGGAGGAAAGTATAACGGATGAAGAAGTATAAAGGAGGGGAAGTATAATGGAGGGGGAAGAACAAAGGAGGGGAAGTATAATGGAGGGGGAGTATAAAGGAGGCGGGTATAACGGAGGGGGAAGTACAAGGAGGGGAAGTATAACGGAGGGGGAAGTACAAAGGAGGGAAGTATAACGGAGGGGGAAGTACAAAGGAGGGAAGTATAACGGAGGGGTATTTTTTAAAAAAAAGTAGTATTAAAGTTTTTTTTCAATCAAGGTAGAAATAATGGGATTTTCGTTCTAGGGAGGTCCCTCTCCCAACGGGTGGAAGTATGAAATTTCTCCCTAGTAAAATGATATTGATAATAATTAATGTAAAAAAATGATAATTTTTTACACCAAAAATTTGTAAAAAATATAAGGAGTAATTGGTGAAAATTTGGTGAAAATCGGAACAACGGTTCGGCCGCAGCGAATTTTTTAAAATTTGAAACAGACATATCTCCGCCATTTTTTCGAAATTCAAAAATCGCCCTCGTTATTTTCGGGCTCTATCCAACTGCGCCGGGACTCCGGCTTCTTCTTAGTGGGTAGTTCACCGACTAAAGAAAATTTGGTGAAAAACGGTTGAAAACTGTGGCCGTAAAGAGTTCCGAAAAAAATGCTATGGACGGCCGGCTGGCACCACAGACCAAGTTGAAATTGGTAAAGATCAATATTAGATTTGACCCTACGAGGTCCTGAAGACCCTTCCCCCAAAAACCCGACTTGGAGGGTATCACAATAACTTCTTTAAGAAGTTAAAAAATTCAAAATTAAAAACGCTTTTTATTTGGATGGACATTGTGATCCGCTTGAAATATTGGGTAAACGCCTATGTGATAATCGAATCACAAAAAAAATCCCTTTAGTAACCATTCTTTTGCGGTATTTATCAAAAAGAAAATTAAATTAAAAATTGACGATAAAAAAAAACAGGCAATGATAAATTCGCCAAGTTTAACAAAGACGATCGAATATCTCGAACTACCGTTACCCTCTAATAACATCCAATCCACTCCTCTAATTGATTAGAGAAAAAAAACTAATTATAGTTCCAAAATGGTATCTGAATCAGTTTGTTACATTTTTCCGTTTGTCTAGATCTGTAGATTAACGAAAAAATAATTAAGTTTAGGTCGAACTTTTATATTCAAACGTTTATTCATAATAAAGTCACTAAGATTAGCGTTTTTATATGAATAAAAAAAAAGTGTGTTTAATTTATTAAAAGCTCTCCTTTTTCGTGTCGAGATAATAATAAAACTGGAGCTTTATGTTGAGATTGTCCTCTAAGATTTTGTTTTGAGCTCTTTTAAGTTTTCTATTTAAATCCGACGTAAAGCTTTAATTCATAGTGAATAATCTTGTCAAGATTTACATCAAAAAACAATCCGAAACCGTTCATAAGGATTTAATGTTTAATTTCTTTTTTTTAAACGACGTCCTTATTATAACTAGGTAGAAATCAAAAGGCTTGGAGAAATCTCACCCTGTGACGTCAATTTTTTTTTCTTTTTTGTGTGTGCAAAATTTTTTCAAGTATAATTTTGATAATTGCGAAGGCAAATATCACAATAACTTCTTGAAGGAAGTTAAAAGTCTCCTGATTTTTTTTCGAATTATTATCGGATTTATCGGATTTTTACTGGGTCCTTTGCTAATTTGATATATCAGCAGGTATTTAAGGTATTAAGTTTTTGTAAAAAGAGAAAAAAAACTTTAAGGACTTTAAATTCTTTTAACCTATACAGGAGGCTGCATATTAGTCCACTTTTAATATCTCAACATGACTGGAGGACCTTACATTCATTGCTGATATCGCAAAATTGCAGGTGGCTGCATACTATTCCACTTCTGATACCACAATATTACCGGATGACCTTATATTATCCCACTTCTGATATCAAAAAACAGCAGGAGGCTGCATATTAGTCCACTTCTAATATCTCAACATTACTGGAGGACCTTATATTATCCCATTGCTGATTTCGCAAAATTACAGGAGGCTCATATTATCCCACTTCTGATACCACAATATTACTGGATGACCTTATATTATCCCACTTCTGATATCAAAAACTGCAGGAGGCTGCATATTTCATCCCACTTCTGATATCGCAAAATTATATGAGGCTGCATATTATCCTACTTCTGATATCTCAATGTTACGGAGGACCTCCCACTTCTGATATCGCAAAATTACGGAGGCTTAATATTATCCCACTTCTGATATCAAAAAACTGCAGGAGGCTGCATATTTTCATCCCACTTCTGATATCTCATAACTACCTGAGGACCCAGTAAAAATTGGAAAAAATCAGGAGACTTCTTTGCCTTCGCAATAATCAAAAGTCAACTTGACTAAAATTTTGCACAGGTAGATTAACTTTTTGTAAAAAGAGAGAGAAAAAAGGACTTAAAGGAGTTTTAATCAGACTATATTATGTCCAATTTTTTTTACTTTCACCAGTAGGTAAAAGGATTTTTTAAAAAAATCCGTTATTTTTTTCCTTTCTTTGTAAAGGTAATCACAGTTTTTGACGAAAAACCTTCCTGAGAAGAAAGACGTTGGTCTCAAAGAAAGTGAGCCATGTGTCCGCCGGACGTGACTTTTGTCCCGCCCCTGATCCGGACAATACGGTAATTTGACGTATTGAAAAGAAGGGACAACGATAAAAAAGATCATTACTGAAAGAAAAAAAAAATGTTTTAAATTTTAGGCAATAGGTAAGCGACGAAAAAGCAGCGGCCAGACTTTTTTCTGAGTGAAGAAGGCAAATCTGGGGAGCGCGGAAAATGCACTAAAGCATAAAGGACAAAAAATCTCAGGAAATTATTAGCGAAAGCGCCCCAAGAATTCAAAAATCGTCTAAAATTCAAATGTGGGACAATAGACATCAGAAAACGCACAAAAAACAGACCAAAAACGCCCTTAAATCCGGAAAAAATGGTGTTTTTAGCGGCAAAAACATCAGAATTTCCCTTAGACTAATATGATTTTTGTCCCTGTGGTTGGGGGAGGCGAAGATAAGGAAGCGAGTCTGGGGATAGAGAGCAAGTGAAAGACAGCAGAAAACGTACAAAAGCTGACAACAAAAAACTCAGAATAACGCCCAAAATCCTGTAAAAGCGGTGGTTTTGCTGAAAAGACGCTTCAAAAAGATTTTAAAAAATTGCTCATGCCATATTTTGACCCAAAAACGTCAGAATTGCCCATTGACACTTTTGGTTTTGGATAGTCTGCCCATATTGGACCCTTCCGGCCACTATTCAAAGGCTTCCTGATAATTGCACCGTTATTTTTAATTACAATATGATTCTAGTGAGTTTTGGCGATGATAGAAAATATTCTTGTTTTTTTAAATGAGAATTCGATGATTGAATGAAGGTCTTTGAATATTGACTCGCCGACAGGTTAAAGCTTAAGTGCCTGATTGGTCACGAATTCTAGTATATAATAAGGTGTCAAAACATACTGCTTATTAGCTTTTTTTTAAAACGAACTAATGGCTTATTTCACATTTGAAAAAGGTTTTTTTCGCGTGGCTTAATCGTCATTTCCTTCCTCGCTGAAAGTCACAACTCACGGGGAAGATGGTTTCGGTGTCGTAACCTGGGATTAAGGGCATTTACGTGACCGAGCCGTCCTTTTACACAATGGTTATAGCCTCCTTGAGAAGATCGAGGATGACTCAATTCTTTGTTTTTAAAATTACAACATATGGCGAACGTGTATTCATGTATTATGTATTTTGAATGGCACTTTCCAAGTGAGTCGAGACCTTTTCGAGAAAACTATTTTATCTACAAGTCATGAACAATAATGGATGCAATATCGTCTTTTAAAAAGGCATTAAATTGTATCATCCACTTGTAACGGACCCTGCAGACATTGCTACCTCTGCATTTTACATCATTTCCCACCCTCTGATTTTCAAGTTTTCAGGCCTCTTCTACAGAAATTTGGCTGGTATCTCCTTTTATTTCATCCCAACAATCATTTCCAGTAATATTGAGAAATTAAAATTAAATTTGTACAGTCGACTTTGGTAATTCTACAATTGGGTTAAATCGCAAGTTGGCAAAATTTCTGATATGCCGGGCGTCATGGTGGCCGCGCGTGTTAAGGCGTTAATCCCTAACATTGCGATATTGCGTTCATCAATGGGGTCCAGGGTTCAAAGCGGGCGGTCCCCAAATTTAACCTACTGAACCTAAATGAATTTTTCCGATGGAAAACACCACTGACGCGAGGGTGATATAACCTGAGTAGTTGAAAACCCTCGTAAAATAAAAAATTAAAAAACAAAATCTCTGATATCGTTTATCAGACTTCTGATATCGCAAAATTACAGGAGAGTGCATAATATGTATCCCACTTCTGAAATTCAATATTACTGAAGGAGCTTGTATTATCCCACTTCTGATATCGCATAATGACAGGAGGCGCATATTATCCCACTTCTGATACCTCAATATTACCGGAGGACCTATATATCCCACTTCTGATATCACAATATAACAGGTATCCCACTTCTGTAACTACAGGACGGTGCATATATCCCACTTCTGATATCGCAAAATTACTGGAGGGAGTACCTAATATTATCCCACTTCTGATATCACAAAATTACTGGAGGGAGTACCTAATATTATCCCACTTCTGATATCACAAAATTACCGGAGGGAGGACCTAATTATCCCACTTCTGATGTCACAAAATTACAGGAGGCTGCATATGATCCTCTTCTGATAATTCAATATTACAGGAGGACCTTATATGAGCTTTGTTCCAACCGCAGTTTGAAACTCATGGAGCATGCGCAGAAGGTTTTAGACTTCAGATTTGACGGACAAACGATTCGTACGACGTCCAAATCTTTCTGAGCATGCTCCGGGAGTTTCAAACTGTGGTTGGAACAATGCTATTATTCCACTTCCGATATCGTAAAATTACAGGAGGCTGCATAATATCCCACTTCTGATATCTCAATATTACTGGAGGAGCTTTTATTATCCCACTTCTGATATCGCAAAATGAGAGGAGGCTTAATATTATCCCACTTCTGATATCACAAAATTACAGGAGGCTGCGTATTATCCCACCGATACCTTAAAACAAAAAAAACCCTTCAACCGAACAATAAAAGGAAACTCGGACGATTAACTCCGGCCAATTAATCCAAGGATAAAAATTCCTATCCCACCATCACAGTTGAAAACTCGGGAGTTAAATTTACATGTTTTTGAAAATCGGGGTGCGCCTCGCTCGAGCATTACCATTCAGTTCAGGAAACGGGGTGAAAGAAGAATAAAAAAAACAATCGAAGTCCCAACAATAGAACAAGGTCTCCTATTATGATTAAAATGAATTTCACCTCTTTCCAATTCGAAAATAAAGAGAAATTGGTCCAGGACGAGAATTGTCATTGCCCATCATTATCCAAAACAATGATAAACGTTAAGCGTTCACCAAAAAAAAATATAGAAAGGAAACAATAGGATAATGGTTAAATAATCTATGAAGTAACTTTTAACACGTATTCATTAGTATTTTATGTACATACTCCATTGTCTAAAGGATTTTTTTTTATGAACATAAAACATGAGGGCATAAAACCGAGCCATAAAACGTTTTCTCAACACGTTTTTGAATATATCCATTATACAGTCGATTTTTCGTTGCACTATAAAACATATAAAAAGAGGTAAAATTGGCAAAACTGGCTATTTTATGGGAAAAGTTTCAAAACTAAAATAGAAATCTTGAAGAGAAACATATAAAATACTCATATTGCCGGTGAGGCCATGAGTTCAAATCCTGGACATAAGGATCTGGAATACAGGGTGCCCCAAATAGAGTGGACCAGCAACTTTACGGCAAAGCATTTAGTCCTAAAAAAAGTACTATTTTGAAGAGCTTCCTGAGAGAAGCAAAAAAATATAGGAGGGGAAGTATAACGGAGGGGGAAGTATACGGAAGGGAAGTGTATATGTATATAACATGTACCCCACTTCTGATATTGCAAAACTACAGGACGGTGCATAATATCCCACTTCTGATATCGCAAAATTACTGGTGGGAGTACCTAATATTATCCCACTTCTGATATCACAAAATTAACGGAGGGAAGACCTTATATTATCCCACTTCTGATATCACAAAATTACAGGAGGCTGAATATTATCCCACTTCTGATACCTCAATATTACAGGAGGACCTTACATTATCCCACTTCTGATTTCGCAAAATTACCGGAGGGAGGACCTTATATTATCCCACTTCTGATATCACAAAATTACAGGAGGTTGCATATTATCCCACTTCTGATACCTCAATATTACCGGAGGACCTTATATTATCCCACTTCTGATTTCACAAAATTACGGAGGGAGGACCTTATATTATCCCACTTCAGATATCACAAAATTACAGGAGGCTGCATATTATCCCTCTTCAGATAATTCAATATTACAGGAGGACCTTATAATATGAGCTTTGTTCCAACAGCAGTTTGAAACTCCTGGAGCATGCGCAGAAGGATTTGGACTTCAGATTTGACGGACAAACGAAGAAGTATACTTCCCCTCCCATATTTCCCCCTCCTATATTGTTATTTCTCTTTAAGGAAGTTTTCTTAGGAAGCTCTTCAAACTTTTTAATAAATTCGTAAACTACACAAAATTTCAAGTTATTTGACTATTCATGACTTTTTTTTGGACAAACAAAATTGCCTAAAAATAGATTGTAGACCAAAAAAACGCTTAATTTGGCATTTTTTAAAGTTATCCATAGAGGTCATATAAAAGTCAAATCAACTTGAAATTTTGCGTAGATTACAAATCTGAAATAAAAAATAGGGGTTTTCATCTAAAATAACGAAGTTGTTGTCTCTCTGGGACACCCTGTACACCAAAATCAAAATTCGTTATTTTCAATCAATTCTTCGTCAAAAAAAGGGGTTTTACATTTAACTTTTTTAAAAATTATATAGAAGTTATACGTCCATCTAGGTAAGACAAAATTCGTAACATAAAAAAAGTGCTCCAGTCAAAAAAATGACCTAAGTAAAAGTTGCTTAAAATTGAGCGTAGAATCGACTAAATGCATAGAAACATACGATTCCCATTTAAAATAACTAGTTAGCACCTCTCTGCGCCACCCTGTATACCAAAACCAAAATCTACCTAATGGAGTCGATTCCCATCCAAAAATAAGGGGGTTTACATTTACCTTTTTTTTGTAGGACTAAATGCTTTGCCGAAAAGTTGCTGGTCTACTCTAGTTAGACACCTGGTATTGAGCTCTACGCTTTCTTCTTTTCATTCCCAGTTTTGGACGCTTTTGTAGATTTCAGAAAGCGCAGGACGGCATTCAAAAGTTGGCTTTCAGACAGAAGTTTTCTATATCGTGATTTTGTGCTTTACCACACTAAGCCCTTTATTTCTTTTTCGAAAAGCGGATTCAAAGGATAAAACCCGGTGACCTAAATGGAAACTCAATGTCAAGTTTGTTTTAAACCTGCTAACAAGCGAGTGAAACAAGATCCCCGCGTTCGCTTCGGATTAACATTTTACACGCGAAGCTTGACAACTAAATACCCACGAAAAAACAAACTGTGACCCCGCACACGGAGGTTTGTCGGAACGAGATAAGAGGTTTAGAAACCTTTTTTTTTTCTCTCTCTCTCCCTAGAATCACGTCGTGTCTTTCTAAAAGCCCATGCGTGCTATTAACATACTGGCCCCACTTCGCCCCAAAGCGCGCTTATAATACTAAAACATAACGGGAATATGAAAAATAGGTTTATTGAAAACTAAAAAAATATAATTTTTGTGACGGAAGTTATCAACCCCGGAAGTCGGAGAAAAAGACAATCCAAACTGCGGTTTCAAAAGTTTACTTTCGCAATTTTTTAATGGTTCTATGAAGGTTGTGTAACGATCGAAATAACTAATTTTATGTAAAAGTAAAAGGATTTATTTTTAAAAATGTTTTGCCTGATAGAACAAAAACGCAAGGTCGATATTGCAACGGATTTCAATTATTAAAGTAATAATCCGTTATTAAAAACAATAAAATGATGGAATGAAGTAATAAAGGCGTAATTTAAGAAGTAATATAATTCCAGTTCTAGAAATACTGCCTTTCTGTCAAGCTGGATTTTCCTTCACCCCAAAAATAACCTTTTTTTTGCGTTTTCCAAGATCTTTAGTTTGAGAAAAACCATTTTTACCGTACATGTTTTTGCCGGAGTTGGGCGTATTCCTAGTATTCATATTCATTAATATGAGTAGGTATATTAATAAATCTGCGAGTATGATTAGAATTCATAAAAAAAATTTAAATTTTTGACAGTTCATTAAAAAAAAATATGATTTCCGGAAATTCATAAAAATAAAAGCATTTTGCGAACATTTATGATTTCTTACAAATAAAATTAGGGTAAATTACGTTAAAATATATGAGTACGAATGTGAATATACAGGGTGTTCCAACTAGAGTGGACCAGCAAATTTACGGCATAGCATTTAGTCCCAGAAAAAAAAGTTAAAAGTAAACCCTCCTTATTTTTGGATTAGGAATCGACTCCAGTTGGTAGATTTTGGTTTTGGTTTACTGGGTGGCGCAGAGAAGTGCTAACTTCGTTATTTTAAATGGGAACCTTATGTTATTATGCTTTTAATCGATTCTACGCTCAATTTTAAGTAACTTTTACTTGGTTCATTTTTTCGATTGGAGCACCTTTTTTTGGTATGAATTTTGCCCCAACTAGATTTCCCCGGCCTCCCTTTGCATCCTTTTACATGAAAATACATGAAGTTTTTTATATAATGGACATGGTATATGCAATTATAATATAATTATAGGCTTTTTCTTTTTCTCTAACGTAAGACGGTATTGCATAAAATACAGATTCTGGTAAAGAAAAGTAGTATTCCGTGGCTTATTATTTCTGGAGTGGAAAATGAGGGAAATGATAACGCACGAGATTAAAAGGAGTTTTTTATTTCACCTCCTCCGTTGCACAATTCAAAGATCAACAACGTGAATCAGTTTACATATCAAACGTGGGAACTTACCCGGTAGGAATGGTTATAATCATGATTCGCCCGTTATTAGCATTATTCAGCCCGAATGACATTAAACCTTGTTGGCCCTTACCGCCCGGAGGCTTTCCCTTTGCTCATCCGTGATTTTTCGACGCATAAAACGATGAAACGGCGCGATCACGTTTTTTTTTTCCCTCGTTCGTTTTTAACGTTTGGAACTACAGCTTCTGATGTTTCGCCTCATTGGCAATAAATACCTTGTACAGTTAACGACTCCGGGGGTTTTAAAAGCATCGATTCCCCCGTAAATTCCGCTTACGTGGTTACACGTAAATCCTCTTTTGAAGACACAGGTTTACATTGCGTTAAAAGACCCTAGAAGGAGTTTTTTTAACTCAAAATTAAAAAATATTTTCAGAAGAAAAATGCCCTTTCATTCCTGTAAGAAACGGGTTTCAAGCACCAAATGATTCGTTTTTATTTAAATTTTTGCATTTTTAAAAAGGAAAATTCTCAAAACGCCTGAATTTTGGTGTTTTAAGATGAAAATAATATAGTTTTATTTCTTAAAGCCCAAATTTAATCATTTGTTTAAACTTAAATTTTTTGTGTTTTGCCATTTTTTAATGGGTGTAAATAACTTCCTCAAAGAGAATGTATATATACTTTCCCGGTCATAATCTTTGAAAATGGTCTTCCTGTCACCGTCGCGACTTTGTCTGTCATGCCGCCCGTCCGTCCTTAGCCATTTTTCTCCAGGTCAGAATTTTACCCTCTTGTTTAACAGTTGAGGTATTAAAATAAACTTGTTTCATTTGATTTCGAGAAAAGTGGAATCGAAAAATTTTCGTTTACCTGAATTAAATATTAAAAAATTAATTGTTATAAAAAATGACATGGAAAAACGGAAGTCGTAAAGCGGGAGAAAGCAGAATGACTTTTTAAGGCTTCGAAGAAAATAGCCTACCTAACGGACTAATAATTGCCTATTGTCTCCGAAGACCAATTTTGCTATTGAGATGACAAAAGGATTATTAGTAGATCACTGGGTCAAAATTTTTCAATTATTAAAAAAATGTATTTAAAAAAAAGGAGTGTATACGTGTCGACATAATGGGTTCGCCATAATGCATTTGACCACAAAATAGCAGAAATCGCGAGTTACAGTTTAACATAAAAAATCTGCAACTCAACATAAAGAAAATAGTCGAAAACGTTCACCATAATGCATTTGAACATAATACATCCACCATAAAAAGAGATGTAACATTTTGTCGTACAAATTTGTCGTTTCAACATAACGCAGTTGAACATAAAGGAACTTTCATTTTAAAAAATTTGTCGTTTCGCCATAAAACTGTTCTGTCGTTTGGGCATAATACCATCTCACCATAAACTAGGGACAAGAGCAAGCCTATTTTCGCCGTTTAAAACACGATTATGGCGAAACGACAAAAACCTTAAACTTGACAGTTCCATGCATAATTGCAATTCGCACATCCTCACGAGAGGAAAAAAAATAACCCCTTGTGTCATAAAACGAGCTGATCCCATTGGCTGCCTGCTTGCTTTTCCTAGTTTATGTTGAGATGCTTTATGTTGAATTGCATTATGGTGAGCTATCAAGTTTTAAGGTTTTTGTCGTTTCGCCATAATTTCGTTTTAAACGGCGAAAGTAGGCTTGCTCTTTCGCTGTCCCTAGTTTATGGTAAGATGTATTACGCCTAAACGACAGAAACAGTTTTATGGCGAAACAACAAGTTAAAGAGAGGCTTTTATGGTGAGAAGCGTTATGGTGACTTGCACTTTTTTTTATGTCGACTTGCATTCATTGAAAATGGAAATTTTGCTTCAAACTGTTTATATGTAAAAAGATGGAATTACACCTTAATAATTTAAAATTAGTCGAAAAACAAGTCTTGAAATGGTAGGTTTCTTTCTTTTTATTTTTTTATTGTTTAAATTTTTATACTCTTGAAACTTTTTACTTCAAAAAATTTTTATTATTTTATTGTTCTATTGTTCTTTTTATCTTAAAGAAAGAAAAATCAGATTGAAAAAGTCATTTATGGCGAAACGCTTTATGTTGAAAAATACGCTCAAAATTTTGAACTTTTGAGAGCTATGTGTTCAATTATGCCGAAATGCATTATGGTGAACTACATATTTTTTTATGTCGAAATACAGAAATTTTATGTCAACTGCTTTAGTGTGAAATGCGTTATGTTGAACGGTGTTCTCCCTAAAAAAAAGTAAACGTCGAAACTCGAAAGCCGTTTCTAGGAATTTCGGGTGATGTTCAATCCCAAGAAAGACGTCGTGCGATTTTTTTCGTTAAAAGTCAAATGTTTCTCTGATGAATAATTAAAGAAAAGTTTGAAAAGGTCGAGTCGTTAATTTAACGGGTCGTTTTAATTGTCTCGTTAAAAAAAAAAGGTCTTTGGACTGTCGGACAGTTTTTAACGAACTTATCATTTTCTTTGAATTTCATAATCATAAACTTTCTCGGAAATTCAAAATTGTAAAATAATTGAACCGTGGGGTTCAAAAACCCACAGCTGTAGCCTCCCTTAATCAGCGGACTGAGGGATATGAAATTAATCAAAATTGCCATAATTTTCCCCAAAAAATGAGTCTAAAAGTATTGAAATGCCTTTATGTAGAAAGTAAACTTCCTTTAAAAGCTTAAGGTTTGATGATTTTGGACATCTGTATACATAAAAACGTGTGAACTCCATGTTTATTACTTCTAACATACTTCTCAAGGCGACGGGTGAAGTAATTTATCACAGGAAGTACTCAAGGCTTACCATCTGTCATAAGATCTGTTTGAACCAAGATTTCAGGTGAGTGAGGAAAAAAAAAGTGACGGAAAGAATTTTCGTTATCGGACGTCTTTTTATCAAAAGGTGGAGCTTATACCTTTCTAGCCTTTCAACTTCCCTTATTTGACGTTCACTTAAAACCGAATTTCCGGTTAAACACTTTCCCAGCTAAAGCTCGAAGTTGAGAGATTTTAAATTATCCATTATGATAATAAAGGCAATTTTTATAGTAAAAGGTATCGAAGGTATTGAAAAGAACGGTTTTTTTTTTTTTGCTGGGAGGGGTGTAAACATAAACATAAATTCGTTGAAAAGGGAGTTTATAGGTCGAAAGATCGAGGAAATGCCAAAAAAGTGGCTAAAAAGGGATTTTTCTGTTTCAAACCCGAGGAAAACGCTGAAAATCTGATAACAATGATCAATATGATAACATCTGATAACACCTGATAACGCAATCTGATAACAACCTTTTCCAAGGAGTTATAGGCCAAATTTTGTCTTAGCAACATATTTATCCTCCCGTAATAATTCTATATTATGGCTTACTAATTTTTTAAAATTAACTAGATGAGAATCTACGAATATTCGTTACAAAACAATTCTTTTGAATAGTTGCAGGAAATTACGAAGTTCGAATTCCCAGGGAGTTTTTCTCAATTAACAAGCCTTCATTGTGACAAAAAAGAATTCGGCCCCCAGAGGGAAGGAAACACGGGCGTTTCCTTACAAAAGAAGTTACAAAACTTTTTTTCTTTAAAATCTTTACTGTAGAAAGGGGGAAAAAAAGGACAAAGGCGACAGAAAACTCTTGTTAAAAAGAAGTCTCCGGCTAATGGACTTTACTCGTTTTTCTTATTTGAAATTAAAGAATTATCCGAATTTATTATTTAAAATCTCCTTGGTAAAAAAGGGAAGTCTGAAAAAAAATGAAGGGGGATTTCAAATGGCATTGTCCGCGTTCACTGATGTAAACAAACATGATATTAGCCTTAATGCGTTCCCTAGGCAAAAGAACGGAAATAAAAGCACCTGGCCCTAAGGAAAACCGGAAGTTACGACCCGCTGCCTCTATTATCTCGAATACAGATTCGAAAAAAATGACCAAAAAAATTTTTTTTTAGAGTAAAAGTGAAATTAGGGTGATTCGGCCGTGACTGTAGCGTGAAGCGGTGACCTTATCTTTGAGATCCACCCAATTTAAAGGGTCAATTATGAATATTCAGAACTTGGAATAATTTATTCGCTAATTAAAACATTTTCCTTTTTTTTAAAGAACAGTGCTTTTTAATTTTTTTTAGAAGGAAGACCTTCTAGGTCTGGCAAAATAAAGAAAAGTACTAGTTTGAAGAGCTTCCATCAAAAACTTCCTTGTAGAAGGACGATATAGGAGGGGGAAGTATCAATGAAAGGGAAGTATAACGAGGGAAGTTTAAGGAGGGGGAAGTATAAAGGAGGAGAAGTATAATTTCAATTTTTTTTTGAACGATTTTTTTTTCCAAAAATTTTTTTAAAAAAATTTTTTTTTTCAAAAAATTTGCTAACAAAAAAAATTTTTTAAGTACCTACGTAGAAATATGGCTTTTTGCCTATGGGATGTCCCTCTCGCAAGGGGTAAAGTATAAAATTTCTCCCAACTAAAACTTTTTTTTTTACACCAAAAATTTCAACGTAGAAATAATGGCTTGCCAAAGGGATGTCCCTCCGCAAGGGGTGGAAGTATAATATTTCTCCCTATAAAAAATTTTTTTGTACACCAAAATATCAAGGTAGAAATAATTGACTTATTGCCTAAGGGATGTCCCTCTCGCAAGGGGTGGAAGTATAACATTTCTCCCTACAAAAATTTTTTTGTACACCAAAAATATCAAGGTAGAAATAACGGACTTTTTGCCTAAGGGATGTCCCTCTAGCAAGGGGTAAGTATAAAATTTCTCCCTAAATATCAACGTAGAAATAATGGCTTTTTGCTTAAGGGTGCCCCTCTCGCAAGGTAGATGCATAAATTTCTCCCTACAAAAAAAAAATAAACAAAAAATAATAATAAAAAAATTTAATTTTTTGCCAAAGGAATTCCATATATCCGCAATTTTTGGAATTCAAAAAATCAAAATTTTATTAAAAATAAATAAAAGTTCAAATCAATAAATAATAGCGAATAATCAGAGTCCATATATAAGGCGCTCATTTTAAATGTGACTATATCCGCAGACCACAATATCGGTTTCAGGAGGGGTTACCCAACTTTTAAAAAATTCTCCCATGGCGTATATCGGTAGAGGTAACTAAAGAATCAATCAGAACAGATGTTATGTTGATGAGTTTGCCCTTGAAACGGCGATGAAATCCATTAGCATTAAGATAGGGGACATCAATTATTAACGCATTGAAAAACCCCTGGGGTATCTTCCCAGAGATAAAATTTAGACCGACGAACTTTCCTCTATTTTCGACGAGTCCGTGCATGAAAGATCCTCACCGTATTTGTCCGGCTTTCCACCGTCTTTTGTGGACGACAATAGTCTTTTTTTTTCTCCCTCTCTCCTTTTCATCTTCCCAAGACTGATTGAAGGTACCTTCTTATGGATCAAAAACTTCGAAGGTAACGCATGGCACGGAGCGCCTTTCAGGCGTCAGAAACAATGAAGGGGAGACCGTGTGAAAAGAGAATGTATCATCGCAACCAGAAGTCGTGACTTGATGGTTAACGAAAAACTAAACGTACAGAAAAAAAAGCAACTCAAAATCAAGGGCTGCCAACTTATCAGCAGATTCTCAACTTTTGCTCTTTTTTACATCAACGAAATATCGATTATAAAATGATTGGTTCACACCTTGGTGAAATACTGTTTACAGTTAATCTTTTTTTCTTAGGCCGACGGCATTATTCCCCCTTTTACATTATATTTTTTTATAATAAATCTTTAAGGTAGTTTGTAGAGCGTATCCTGCCCTCACGATCGGTCTGATTAGTCTTTATAATTCGTATAATCTTCTATTAACACCTTTCGCCTCAAATGGTTGATCTCGTCGGGATTTTTGACAAATTACACGGTACGCTTTGTGCGGGGAAAACGATTTTTTGTTCATACAAAAATTATTTTGGAGGTAGGCCTTCCTTGCGAATTATGTTGGGGCTAGAAGTAACAAAAGTGTTTTTTCCTCGCCAACCTGGCTAAAATTGCGATTTATTTACTTAGTTAAGTCTTCTTCCTTATTTGAGATATGTTTCGAATATAGGGTGAAAATGACGAAGATTTAGTCGATTTTTACCTTAAAACTTTGATTTTCATAACATTTTGCCAAAAAAATGGCGTTTTGTTGTCGTAAAAGTGACCCTGGGGATCCATTTAATGTGATATTGTATGCTGAGTCCGAACCAAGTGAAAAACTGACGAAATTTTAGTCGATTTTTACCGTAAAACTCTTAATTATTTTCATGATATTTTGCCACAAAAAGGGGTATATAAATTTAATCTTGGTCTCTTCATAGGGGCTTGCTAGGTGTGAGTGTATACGTGACGACATAATGCGGCTTGCCATAATGCATTTGACCATAAAATAGTGGAAATCGTTGCCGTTCACCATAAAAAATCAGCAACATGAAGAAAATAGTCGAAAACTCTCACCATAATGCATTTGAACATAATACATCTCACCATAAAGAAGAGATTTAAGACTTGTCGTTTCGACATAAAATTAATTGTCGTTTCAATACATAGCACAGTTATAACAAAGGTAACTTTCATTCTAAAGAACTTGTCGTTTCGCCAAAAAACTGTTTCTGTCGTTTAGGCATAATACATCTCACCATAAACTAGGGTGAGGCAAAGAGTAAGCCTATTTTTGCCGTTTAAAACGCGATTATGGCGAAACGACAAAAACCTTAAAACTTCACAGTTTACCGTAATGGGACGTTAAGCCCTTAAAAAGAAAGCAAAGTGCTGCCTGCTCTTTTGCTTTTTTTAGTTAATGGTGAGACTTTATGTTGAATTGCATTATGAAAGTAGGCTTGCTCTTTCATGTCCCTAGCTTATGGTGAGAAGTATTATGCCCAAACGACAGATACAGTTTTATGGCGAAACAACAAGTTTAAAGAGAGGTTATTATGGTGAAAGCGTTATGGTGACTTGCACTTTTGTTATGTCGTCTTGCATTTATTGAAAAAGTCGTTCATGGCGAAACGCTTTATGTGAAATACATTATGCTCATATTTTTGAACTTTTGAGAGCTTTATGTTCAATTATGTCGAAACGCATTATGGTGAACTACAGATTTTTTAAGTCGAAGTGCAGATTTTTTATGTTCAACTGCTTTAGGGTAAATGCGTTATGTTGAACTGTGTTCTCCCTATGTGACCCTATGGTTCCAAATTTTGAAAATTAAAATTGTAACAAGCTAAAGTAAACGCACTAACTTGTACTTTGAGGCAAAAAATTGACCCTGGACGGTGGATATACAACTGAAGTCTCATTTTAGTCGACATTTTTCGATTAGTTCTTTTTTCATTCTTAAAATGTTGAACAAAGCAAGTTCAAAATGGACGAAACTACCTGTAATTCTATACTTCCTTGTCAGTCACGGTCTCAAAAAAATAAAAAAAAAGTTCTGACATCTCAAGTGAACCAGACTATTACTTACCGGAGCTGTAATTTACTGTATTAACATTAGTTTCGATACCCCCCTCTCGAAAAAGCCGACCACCTAAGAAGATCTCGATTATTTTTCTCCCACCCTATTCTTTCATATAATCTTTTTTTTTTTTATTATAATTTACTATAATCCTTTTGTCCTCGGTTTTTTCATTATGTTAAGAAAAGATTGGATGAAAGAAAAAATAAAGAAGGACAAAAAAAAAGGCTATTTTGAAATGCGCCGATGTGGACAAAAGGGCCGAAACGTGGCGAAGAAGACGTGTTCGCTTCTAATTATGCCTTTTATTTTATGAAAAGGGGGGAAAAACAATTTTGTTTTTATTCGATCGAAAAACGTAAAATACTGTTCAGAGATATGGAATAATGGGTCAAATCTGGAGCTGCCCCAGACACGCAACTTCCTCAATAGAGCGGATTTTTACCTCCCTTATTTTTAATAAGGCCCAGACTCTTCTAAAAAAAAAATGTGGGAAAAATTTTGTTTTTTGAAGTCTAAAAAGCCCCCAGTGGTAAAAAAACAAAAAAAATCTCAAAACCCCTGTAAAAATGGGGTTATTTATCTAAAAACCAAGAAAACTCCTGAAATCTGAAAGTACTAGTTTGAAGAGCTTCCAACGAAAACTTCCTTAAAGAGAAGTAAAAATTAAGGAAGGGGGAAGTATAACGGATGGGGGAGTTTTAGGGAGGGGTAGTTTAAGGGGGGGAAGTATAGGGTGGGGAAGTATAAGGAGGGGAAGTATAAGGGAGGGGAAGTGGGAAGTATAAGGGAGGAAGTATATCGAGGGGAAGTATAACGGAGGGAAGTTTTTTTTCTCAAAAATTTTTGTTTAAATTTTTTTGGAAAAATTTCCGATTTTTTTTTTGCAAAAATTTACCAGTTTTTTTTTTTTTTTTTTTCGAAAAATTTTTAAGTTTTTTTGTCCAAAATTTTTTATGTATCAAGGTAAAAAATGGGATTTTTGCCCAAAGAGGTCCCTCTCGAAAGGCTGGAAGTATGAAATTTCTCCCTACTAAAATAATAATTAATGTTAAAAAATGATAATTTTTTACCCAAAAATTCTTAAAAATATAAGGAGTAATTGGTGAAAATTTGGTGAAATCAGACTTACGGTTCGGCCGCAGCGAAATTTTTAAAATTTCAAAAACAGGCATTCTCCGCCCTATCTCGAAATTCAAAAATCACCCTCGTTACATTGTGTTCACCAGCCAAAAAAATTTGGTGAAAATCGCTTGAAACTGTGGCCGTAAAGTGTTCCGGAAAAAAATGCTACGGACGGCGGACGGAACCACAGACAAAGTTGAGATCGGTGTAGATCCATATTCGAATTACCTACGGGTCTGAAAGACCCTTCCCCAAAAACCCGACCTGAGGGTATCACAATAACTTTTTAAGGTAGTTAATAAATCGAGGAAAATCCCAAAACCCCTGTGAAAATTGGGTCATCCTGTCTACAAACCAAGAAAAACTCCTGAAAATCTGAAAAAAAGGGAGTTTCTCTTTCTTAGGAAACTTCCGAGAATCCTGTAAAAAGGCTCCTGGTTAAAACGCCTTGATTAATTAAAAATACTAAAAAGTGAAAATATCTTGTTTTAAAGTCTAAAGAACCCCAGTGGTCAAAAAACCAAGAAAACCCCCAAAAAAATAGGGTTATCCTGTCTAAAAACCAAGAAAAACTTATGAAAATCCTGAAAAAAATGGGGTTTTTTTTTATAAAATCGTGTGAAACTCACGAAAATTTTATTAAAATGGGGGGTTTTTGGTGAAAATAGTAAAATGTTCGTTTTTTGAAGTCTAAAAACTAAACGTAAACAATAGGGCCCCTGCGCCCTAGACTAAAAAATTGCCAAGGTTTTTTTTTAAACTCTAATCCAGGATTAGAGTTTCATTCAAAAGAAAACGTCTTCGGCGGCCTTTAAAACTGTCTGGACGGATTAAGACTTAACTTTTCTTCACCGAAGATTACGGTTTAAACGGTTTGAAATCGGACCTGGAAAGGATTTAAGTTTTGAACCTAAAGATTTATAAGGCAGGTTTGGGACTTACCGGAACCCAATTTTTACGGCTTCGCAAAAATACAACGGTTTCTGCTCTAATTTCTGAAAATGTTAACTCTTTTATTTTTGTGTGACTTAAATGCAGATGTTTCGAATCAAACAATCGTCCAATTATTGTGGGGTCTATAAATTGGCTCTGCGGACGTTTGCATAATTCGAAAACGGTAAACAATGAAGACAATTGACTGCCAACTCATTATTTGAAAAACGTTTTTCGCTGTTATTTCTACGTCGGTCAAAAGTTGGGGACTCTTGCGAAATTTCCGCGAGGATCAAACCTCAAGGGTAACTTCTACAACTTTGCATCTAATTATGGGAAGGTGGAAGACTTGTGCCATATCTCAACAGGTTCAAGGACGTCTTCCTCGTCTCCACCTTGCAGTTCGTTAACACCGCAATAGAAAGCCAATTTTTCGTTTCAAATTAAAAAGAAGAAAAAAATTAATTCTATTTTTAAAATTCCTATTCAGCGAATAAGTACAAAGAGTGAAATGTAATAAGAAGGTGGATATAATTTATCATGAGTTGCGTGTCAAGTATCATTAGCCGTTAAAGAAAAGACTCATCCCGACTAATATTACACAACGTTTTTATTGTTAAAATAATTACTTCTTGTAATTTTCAACGCCTTCAAACTCAGGTCCTGAGAAATGGGTCATGGAGACCCCTTGGGGTCAGAATAACCCACAATTCATGGTATTCGATTGCAAGGAACCCAAACTTTTTAACTTCCTTAAAGAAGTTATGTGTAAAAAAAAATTACAATAAAAAGTAAAAAGTATAAAAAGTAAAATTTTTGGTGTAAAAATTATTTTTTAATTAACATTTTTTACTAGGGAGAAATTTCATACTTCTACCCATTACGAGAGGCACATCCGTAAGCCAAAGAGCCCATTATTTCTACCTTGACACTTAAAAAAATTTTCGAAAAAAAGAACTTGAAAAATTTTTCAAAAAAAAAAACCGCAAATTTAAAAAAGAAAACTGGAAAATTTTTTTTAAAAAAAAAAAAAAAAAAAAAAAACCGGAAAATTTTCAAAAAAAAAACAAACTTGCAAAATTTTTCGAAAAAAAAAAAAACTTCCTCCGTTGTACTTCCCCCTCTGTTATACTTCCCTTGACTTATACTCCCCCCTCTGTTATATTTCCATCCATATACTTCCCTCTCCCTGTACCTCCCTCCGTTATACTTCCCCCTCCTATATAATTACTTCTCTTTAAGGAAGTTTTCGTTGGAAGCTCTTCAAACAAGTACTTTTTGACGATTTTGAATTTTGAACGGTTTCTAAAGGGATTTTTTATTCGTTTCATGAATTTTAATTTCTTTAGGCGACACCAGAGTTTTTTTTTTTTAAAACTAAGACCTAGTGAGAATACTCGGGCCAGTGAACCCCTTCTCATTTATACATAAAAAAAAGTCCACTTTCTATTATAACGACAATTTCCGTTTTATTATGCGCAATGTCCCATGCAGGAAGACGACATTTTCCCATTGTGATTTAAAATAATGGAGTTTTTCCACAAGAAAGAACTTCCCAAAGTCAAAAAAAAACTTCCTGAAAAAAAAATAAACAAGTTCATTATTTAAATGGTTAACGGTTTTGTTGTTACCTCAAATGGATAAAATTTCACAATTGTTCAAGGACCATTAATCAGATGATTTATCGTCGAGGAAATCTACAAGAAGACGTCTGTGTAAAAGCATAAAACAGGATAACAAAGTTCAAGTACAAAATTTTTCCGTTAGATGAATCAGACAATTTATTTTATAAACAAGGATGTTTATATTGATCATTTTGTTCCGCCCTCTTACTAGGCGTTTCGAATTTTCCGGTACTAACTTTTCGTCATAAAAACATCTCGTCATAATTACGACTTAACGTATTTCTTTATCTTGACGTCAAGTTGTAACGTCAATAAAATCCTTATCTTTTTCTCTTTATTTTATTGAAGTTTTAGTTGAAATTAAGTCAAGACGCTTTAATGAGGGAAGAAAAAATTTTAGTTTGAAAAAAATTCTAACTTTTAAAAGCGTTTTTCTCGTTTTTTGGCCAAATTGGCGTTCCCCCCCCCCCCCGAATCTCTTTTCGATCCGAGTTTTCGGACGAGAACTGGATTTTAAGGCGTTTTCCTCGGTTTTTCCGGCCGTCCGTCCGTAGCATTTTTTTCCGGAACACTTTACGGCCACAGTTTTCATCCGGTTTTCACCAAATTTTCTTTAGTTGGTGAACAAGAAACTAACGAGGGCGATTTTTGAATTTCGAAAAAATGGCGGAGATATCTGTTTGAAATTTAAAAATTCGCTGCGGCCGAACCGTTGGTCCGATTTCATTTTGTTCCGCCCCTCTTACTAGGCGTTTTGAATTTTCCGGTACTAACTTTTCGTCATAAAAACATCTCGTCATAATTACGACTTAACGTTATTTCTTTATCTTGACGTCAAGTTGTCACGTCAATAAAATCCTTATCTTTTTCTTCATTTTATTGTAGTTTTTAGTTGAAATTAAGTCAAGACGCTTTAATGAGGGAAGATAAAAATTTAGTTTGAAAAAATTCTAACTTTTATAAGCGTTTTTCTCGTTTTTTTTGGCCAAATTGGCGTTCCACCCCCCCCCCCCCCCGAATCTCTTTTCGACCCGAGTTTTTCGGACGAGAACTGGATTTTCAGGCGTTTTCCCTCGGTTTTTCCGGCCGTCCGTCCGTACCATTTTTTTCCGGAACACTTTACGGCCACAGTTTTCATCCGATTTTCACCAAATTTTTACACAATTTCTTTAGCCGGTGAAGAAGTACGAGGGGGATTTTGAATTTCGAAAAAATGGCGGAGATATGTCTGTTTGAAATTTTAAAAAATTCGCTGCGGCCGAACCGTTGCACAGTGGGGCAAAACCGAGAAACTGCGCTTAAAACTCTTTCAACCGTCAGGATTAAAGCTAGAAGCTTGAACAGAATATAATTTCAAGGATTTTTCTCGCTGAACACGATGGTGAAGTCAGATTTTCAAAAAGTACTCGGAAGAGGGTCAAACATTCAAAACAAGCCAAAGATGTATGAAAGGCTATAGCGGATAAGGGGGGCAAAGCGGCTCTTACTCCGATTTCGCCGAAAAAATTCTAAAAGATTCCTCTTATGTGAATAAGAACTGACATAAATTTCAGATCAAAAAACCGAACGGTTTTCGAGAAAAACGGGTTTATCCTTTTATAGAAAAACCTCAATAACTCGAGAACTAATGATCCAGCAGCTCAATTTTTTTGTAGCATCTAAAGACGAAAAAGCTTTAACAGGCAGCCAACTTTTTATCTGGTGATTTTAATAATTCGACCACCAGGTCTCGATTTTTCACCTTAACACTTGACATACTGTCTACCGCACTGTCACTGCTCAGAGATGTGGAGATGACTGATTTAATGATAACAAAATAAAAAGTAAATAAATATCAATGTTAATCCCTTTTAGGAGCATTTTATTGACTAATGCTTTACGTCCAACTACCTAATTTCAAGGGATCGTGTTTCCATTGATAGTTACATTTTTCGAGATAAATAATCCCGTGCCCCCCTGAGAATTCGAACCCATGTAGGATTAGGATTTCTGCATTGAACGTTCATTAACTGGCTGAAAGCCACATGAGTGGGAAAAATCCGCTGACGCGGGGCGCAGGGCGTCAAGCTCGACCGACCTCGGCAGTCTCATGTTTTTCCGATATTTGCTGTCGTGGGCTCAAGGGCTGCACCTGGCTGCAGCTAATTCTTTCACAGGCTCATTCTGCAGACTATGGTGAATATTGGCACCATTTTCGTAGGTGCGCAAGGATGCGCAAAGAGGATACGCTCCTCTTAAGTTGAACTACTATCGAAAAACCGTGCTTTTTGATCCCAATAAAATGACTTAGGTTTCCTGACTTGAAATTAAAATTTTTTTTGTACTTCTGATATGACTACGGAGTATGAAAAAAAATTACATCGTTCCAACTGTCAAGCACACGGATCAGGAATTTTCTTTTCTAATTAGTTTTTCAAGTAAATTTTCACGATTTTTGTCAGATTTACTGCTCCTGGAGCTGTGATTGGCACCCTAAAAGGCTGAAACTTGAGTAATAGCCTCTCAAGACACCTATAAATACGTATATTGTGCTGATTTGGTAAAATAAAATACTTGAAAATTTGAATTATAAGCGCTTTTTCCCGATTTTGCCCCACTGTGCGTTGGTCCATTTTCACCAAATTTTCACCAATTACTCCTTATATTTTTTACGAATTTTCGGTGTAAAAACATTGCCACTTTTTAATTATTAATTTTTTTAGTAGGGAGAAATTTCGTACTTCCACCCATTAAGAGAGGCACATCCGTACGCCAAAAAGCTCATTATTTCTACCTTGACACTTAAAAAATTTTCAAAAAAAAACTTAAAATTTTCCAAAAAAAAGCGGAAATTTAAAAAAGAAAACCCGTAAAATTAAAAAAAAACCTCGGAAAATTAAAAAAAAAACTTAGATAATTTCTTGAAAAACCTTATAAAGTTTTTCGAAAAAACAATCTTGGAAAATTAAAAAAAAAGAAAACTTGGAAAAATTTTCGGAAAAAAAACTTCCCTTCCTTACACTTCCCCTCCCTTATACCTCCCGCTCCTTTACTTTCCCTCCTTCGTTATACTTTGGTCCCTTATACTTCCCCCTTATACCTCCCCCTCTGTTATACTTCCCCTCCCCTATACTTCCCCCTCCGTTATACTTCCCCCTCCTATATTGTTACTTCTCTTTAAGGAAGTTTTCGTTGGAAGCTCTTCAAACAAGTACTTTTTTCTGAGTTCTCCTTTTTTTTTTTTGGCCTTCTCCACTAGACCTCTCACCTGTTGTACCTTGTCCTATCCATTATGTACCGGATTGTCAGGCGTTTTTTGGCCGAGTCTTTAAATATCTATCCCACTCCTCAAATTTTATCATCCGTCAAAACTGCCATCACTGCGCGATAAAAATTGGGGCGAATTTCATAAAAATATCCTGTAAATATTTTATTATAAAGTCGATTTTACCCCACTTTTAGGCTTTAAATAATGATCTGATGCCTCTTTAGCTAGGGTTTATTCTGCTTTTTATCTAGCAGGAAACCTTTTATTCCAGAGATAAAGGCTTTTCTTATTTAAAGAAAAAAAAACCTGACGAATCACCAAAGCTCTGCTTTTCTCGAGACTCGGATAGAATTAAAAAAAAAAAAAAAAAGACAATTTTGAAAAGGACAGAAGACTCGATTGTCCATTTAAGATAAGGTTCAGGTATCATTTAAACATCCGACTTGTTTTTATGCCTCATTTGGACTTGTCCTTCGTTCTCCTCTGAATATAAAATAAAACTCTTCTGCCTTTTCTTGAGTTTTAATTAAAAAAATCGGAAAAGTACCTCTTTCTCAAATTTCGATGTTTTTATCGTATTCAGAAAATGGCAGGAAACGTTTTTAAATGTTGGTTGCTGTTTAATTAGATGCTTTACGTCCAATTCCAGTGTTTACGGTCATTTTAAACTGCTCGAAACGGAGGTAATTGAAGATATTCAGCGTGCGTATTGAATGGAAATTCTCCTTTTAAACATACGTCCCCAAAAGTCACGTACTGTTGAGCAACTCGGTTAAAAAGTCGGATGCGCTCAATTATCGTGATTTTTAATTCGTAGAATTTCTCCGGTTTAAACTATTTTGCCTACTATTGGCGATAAACTTCGCGTGTGGTTCGGCTGTTAAACGGGGAATCGACCCCGAAAGTCTATGGCGTACCTGATCCTTTATAAATAAAAGCTTTTTTTTTTTTCCTTCCATCATTTATTGTTCGATTCGTCAATAGTAGGGGGGCGACCGTGGACCGGTTATCGGTGAAACCGACGTCTTCGTCGAGGGCAAAAACTGCATTAGAAAACTGGCGGGTCGCTTTCTCCGTATCTCTTCCGGAGTCTGGAGGTCTATTGGGACCAATGACAACGACCTCTTATAAATATAAATATTATTTAATTAGCGCAACATTTTAAACTTTTTACTGGCCACGTTTTCAAAGCTCTGCTTGGTGGCTCATATAAAACTTAGTTGAGTGACAGTATACCGAGTTCGTGCAGCTGAATGAACTAGGGTTCGGGTCTGTGAACACGCAGGCAATTTCTGCGAGAACACCGTTCCACATAACGCATTTCACCTTTCAACAACCTTTGAACATAAAAAATCTGCATTTCGACATAAAAAATCTGCATTTCGACATAAAAAAATATGCATTTCGACATAAAAAAATCTGCATTTCGATATAAAACGATCTGCATTTCGACATAAAAAAATCTGCATTTCGACATTAAAAATCAGTAGTTAGAGCTCTCAAAAGTTCAAAAATTTTGAGCATAATGCATTTCAACATAAAGGATTTCGCTATAAACCACTTTTTCAATAAATGCAAGTCGACATAAAAAAAGTACGAGTCACCATAACGCTTCTCACCATAAAATCCTCTCTTTAAATTTTGATCATATGCATTTTAACATAAGCGTTTTGCCATAGAGACTTTTTCAATATGCAAGTCGACATAAAAATGTGCAAGTCACCATAACGCTCTTTAAACATGTTGTTTCGCCATAAGACTGTTTGTGTCGTTTGGGCATAATAATCTCACCATAAGCTAGGGACAGCGAAAGAACAAGCCTACTTTCGATTTAAAAGCGATTGTGGCAAACGACAAAACCTAAAACTTGACATTTCACCATAATGCAATTCAACATAAAGATCTCACCATAAACTAGGAAAAGTAAGCAGGCAGCCAATGGGATCAGCTCGTTTTGACACAAGGGGGTTAATTTTTTTCCTCTCGGATGTGCAATTGCATTATGGTGAACTGTCAAGTTTTAAGGTTTTGTCGTTTCGCCATAATCGCGTTTTAAATGGCGAAAATAGGCTTGCTCTATGGCTGTCCTAGTTTATGGTGAGATGTATTATGCCCAAACGACAGAAACAGTATTATGGCGAAACGACAAGTTCTTTAAAATGAAAGTTTCCTTTATTTTCAACGCTTTATGTCGAAACGACAAGTTTAAATCCCTTCATTATGGTGAGATATATTATGTTCAAATGCATTTTGGTGAACGTTTTTGACTATTATCTTCATTTGAGTTGCAGATTTTTATGGTGACGGTAACGATATCTGCTATTTTATGGTCAAATGCATTATGGCGAACCGCATTATGCCATACACTCTCTTTCTTTCTTTGCTGTGATTTTCTATCTATCTTTTCCGGGGACCCCCTAGCATGGCTTCACAGACCCCCACAGTTTGGGAACCCCTGCCCCGATCATTGATAGTTTTGACAGGCATAAAAAGGAAGTAATTATGATTCTTTTGATCTCTATAATCTAATTCACTCTAACTATCAGGTAGGAAGGTTGCTGAGTGGCACTTTCTATTGTTGATTCCTTTATAAAAATCTGTGACGCAAATTTAAGGTTTTCTTCACCATTTTACGATTGAATCAATTCTAATTGATACTTAAGCAATAAAAAGGGTAGGGGAAGCCTTTTGCCAGTGAAAGGTAAATTAAAGAATGATAATATCGTACACATAATATATGTGAGGTTGCCGTAACAGGTTGACGCAAGAATATAAACCGTGCGAGTTCGGTGGGGGCAAGGATTATCTCGAAGGCATCGAATCTCCGTAATGGGCTTTCTACCCTTTTCCTATTTAACGCCCCTAGGTGTGATAAAATAGGTCGAGGTACATTTTTTTTTCGGTCTCGTTAACGATTTTCAACCCTAGTTAACTTCTTCAACTGGAAAGGTCATAGTTTGAAAGAGAGACCTTGTAAATAATATCGTTCACGCCTCATTTTGCCTTTAATAATGTCTCGATAGTCAAGTTTTTTTCCCCCCTCGGGGAGCGTGTGAACCGTCCTTGGGAGAACTCACAACACGATCGTTTTCTGTAGGCATATCGAAAATTGATATGGGACCTTAGTGTAGAATATGAACAAATGGCATTGAATTTTCGTGGATGAACAATGGGAAGGGGAGACACCGTTCACATAACGCATTTCACCCTAAAGCAGTTGAACATAAAAATCTGCATTTCGACATAAAAATATGTAGTTCACCATAATGAGTTCGCCTAATGCAATTGAACAAAAGCTCTCAAATTCAAAAATTTTGAGCATATGCATTTCACATAAAGCGTCCCCATAAACGACTTTTTCAATAAATGGAAGTCGACATAAAAAAGTGCAAGTCACATAAGCTTCTCATTATAAAGCCTCACTTTTGTTTCGCCATAAAACTGTTTCTTTTGGGTATATAATCTCACATAAGCTGGGGACAGCGAGCGTACTTTCGCCGTTTAAAACGCGATTATGGCGAAACGACAAAAATTAAAACTTGGCAGTTCACATAATGCAATTCAACATAAAGCATCTCACCATAGCCCTTAAAAAGAGATGATTAACTGCATTATGGTGAACTGTCAAATTTTAAGGTCTTGGTCGTTTCGCAATAATCGCGTTTTAAACGGCGAAAATATGCTTGCTCTTTGGCTGTCCCTAGTTTATGGTGAGATGTATTATGCCCAAACGACAGAATCAGTTTTATGGCGAAACGACAAGTTCTTTAAATGAAAGTTTCCTTATGTTCAACTGCGTTGACAAATTTTATGTCGAAACGACAATTGTTAAATCTCTTCTTTATGGTGAGATGTATTATGTTCAAATGCATTATGGTAACGTTTTTGTCTATTTTCTTCATGTTGAGTTGCAGATATTTTATGTTGAACGGTAACTCGCGATTTCTGCTATTTTATGGTCAAATGCATTATGGCGAACAGCATTATGTCGACAGGTATACACTCGATGGGAAGAGATCTTTTCCCTTGAGGATTATTCCGGTCAACAAATTTGAGCAGTAGGCTTACAAGAGGCATCGCAAGTTGGGCAATTTCGACTGTAGAAATCCTAGTTTTAGGCCCGTATTTTAAAAACGTTCCTTAAGAATGAAAATCCTTCCTTGACGCAATTTCGGCTCTATTGGCTAATCCTTGAATTTTACTTAGAATTGCCTAAGTTAAGAACGATGTTCAACTTTCAAGGTATCCTTTTGGTCAAGGAAAGGAGAGTTTCAAGGAACGTTTACAAAGTACACATAAAAGTTGGGACGTCTGAGGTTTTTCCGCCCAGTGTCACATCCAAATTTTAAAACCGCATAACCACACCAACCCCTCTTTGGCAACTTTTCCACAAACAAAACATCAAGGACACAAAAGAAAAAAGTGTTCCACTAGGGCGCGGATATTACAAAAAAATCGTCGTTCCAAGCAAATCAATCAGCGTAAAAGTCACGCAATCCTTCAAAACTTTTCAAAGTTGAAAACCTCCATGAATAATTCCATTCTCGATTTATCGAACGAGGCGAAAATGATTTAATTAAAGACTTGTAAAATTGAGTTTTCAAAAGGCGATTGTGATTAAATGGGGGATATTTGATTAGTCCCGTGGGTTGGAACAAAAAAATCCAATTCAATTCGCATCCGGATTCGGTTATTAGGCTGATGAATCGTTCTTTTCTGATCGCCTAATGGCGATTAGCGATTTGGAAGGCGATTAGTTAACTGTCCCACACGATCAGATTTGCATCCGAACCTCATCCCATTAAGAACCCAAATAAGATAAGAGAAACTCAATTTTTTTAACAAGTCGACATAAAAATTTGAAAAAGGCATAATCTACTGTTTTATCTTCAAAATGCAAAAAGAACGGTTTCTTCAGGCGAATGTGGGAGGCGTTGCTACCCTGACAGGCAGAAAAATGGGGTCCAGGGTCCTTTAACCGTTTTTCCAATCATTTCATTATTTGGAGATGTTGCCAATAGCTTATTTCCGGTGACGTCGACATGATGTCATCAGTGCTATCTCAGCCGTGATGTGCCCGATGACGGACGAACTTTTGCCCAGACTTTGCCACCGCAACCTTTTTTGTGGACATCGAAATGCATGGATGGACATCGACAGCGACTGTTCTGTCCGTTAGGTGGATGATCATTGATGACCAATTTGGTGACCAAAGAGAGCACTTCACTAACCTTGGCTTTATTCTGGCTTCTGGCAGAAAAATGGGCTCCAGAGTCCTTTAACTATTTCTCCAATCATTCATATTTGGAGATGTAGTCAGTAGCATGTTTCCCGCGACGTCGACATAGATGTCATCGGAGCATCTCCACTTTGATTGGCCCCATCAAATTTGGACGAACTTTTGCCCTGACTTTGCCCCCGCAACTTTTTTGTGGACATCGAAATGCATGGATGGACATCGACAGCGACTGTTCTGTCCGTTAGGTGGATGATCATTGATGACCAATTTGGTGACCAAAGAGAGCACTTCACTAACCTTGGCTTTATTCTGGCTTCTTCTGGCAGAAAAATGGGCTCCAGAGTCCTTTAACTATTTCTCCAATCATTTCATAATTTGGAGATGTAGTCAGTAGCATGTTTCCCGCGACGTCGACATAGATGTCATCGGAGCTATCTCCGCTTTGATTGGTTCCATCAAATTTGGACGAACTTTTGCCCTGACTTTACCCCCGCATTTCAACAACCTTTTTTTTGGACATCGAAATGCATGGATGGACATCGACATCGACAGCGACTGTTCTGTCCGTTAGGTGGATGATCATTGATGACCAATTTGGTGACCAAAGAGAGCACTTCACTAACCTTGGCTTTATTCTGGCTTGGCAGAAAAATGGGTTCCAGAGTCCTTTAACTATTTCTCCAATCATTTCATAATTTGGAGATGTAGTCAGTAGCATGTTTCCCGCGACGTCGACATAGATGTCATCGGAGCTATCTCCGCTTTGATTGGTTCGATCAAATTTGGACGAACTTTTGCCCTGACTTTACCCCGCATTTCAACAACCTTTTTTTTGGACATCGAAATGCATGGATGGACATCGACATCGACAGCGACTGTTCTGTCCGTTAGGTGGATGATCATTGATGACCAATTTGGTGACCAAAGAGAGCACTTCACTAACCTTGGCTTTATCTGGCTTCTGGCAGAAAAATGGGCTCCAGAGTCCTTTAACTATTTCTCCAATCATTTCATTATTTGGAGATGCAGTCAATACCTTGTTTCCCATGACGTCGACATAGATGTCTCGGAGCTATCTCGCTATGATTGTCCGATCAAATTTGGACGAGCTTTTGCCCTGACTTTACGCATTTCAGCAACCTTTTTTTGGACATTGAAATGCATGGTGGACATCGACAGCTACTGTTCTGTCCGTTAGATAGATGATCGTTGATGACCAATTTGGTGACTTCACTAACCTTGGCTGTATTCTCAAAACCGGCGTTTCAAAGAAGAGATGAAGGAGAAATGAATCTTAAAAGGATTGCTAGTTATCTAAAAAAAAATAAGTGCCGACTAAAATATAACAAGCCATGAAAGGCGACTATAATTTATAGTTAAAAGCAAAAAAAGCTCGGTTTTTTAGACGGGTCATGGATACGCAATTATACCGGTAAGGATCACTGACAAAAACGCCGACGTGTAATTATAAGGGTGCGTATCCCAAGCGAGAGTGGAGGAAAAAAGGTAACAATCATTCATTGTCTTCCGATCTAATTTATTTTATAAACTAGGTGACTGTTAGCACGTTTATCCTGTCCGAACAAATAGAATGGGGTATTACATGAAAACCGGTTTAAAAACGCAAGAAAAAAATCGCCTAATACAATACCGGCAGATCAGATTGGAAGGCGTAATTTTAAAGTTACGAAATGAGCTTTTCGACATAAATTCTGAAAAGCACTTATGAAGCGAGGGGGTGCCTATTTTTCGACCCTTCACAAAGGGAGGTCCCAGACAAGGGCGCAGCACGAAATGTTTAACACATGATGCCTACAAAACCCTTTTCGGAGAAAAACGCAGCCCCTGGACCGGACGTCCATTCATCTTAAAATCCCAATACCTGGAGATTTCACAAAAATATTGCTCACTCACTCTTCAGTTTCCGTCATTGTTGAAAGTCGACTTTCCTTTTTCCGAACTGTCTTTATCCTCAATAAAACGACATAAACGGAGAAAAACCTTTCTTTAAAACAAGCCAAAAATAAAGATGAACTTGCAGTTTTTGACTAAAGCGCCTTTAAACGGCACCGTCTTCAAAGTGTTTGTTGAAATCAGAAACGAACTTGAGATAACGAGACTTGAGATGATGACTGTCCATAAATAAAGACGTACACTTCTATTCACGAGTGGATCTCATTAGGGGTTGGGTCGTTATGGTACTAAACAACAACAACGCCGGACATGAAAGAAAGGTGTTGATTGAGTAAAAGGGTGGTCGTATTCCCACGCCCTTTCAAAGGGCAACAAAAAAAGGGCCTTCCAGATGACATAAAATCGATCCATTTTCACCAAAAACTCGATAAAAGAGATCTTCGATTATTAACTCTGAAGATTGCTGGAGGGTATAATGGAACCAGAAGGTGACTCATCCTCGTCTAATGGCGATCCTCGAAGCAGCTACTTAAAATTCTGACTCAGAGCGTCAAAGCCCAATTTATGAAAATCTTTAAACTTCTTCTTTTTTCTCCTTTACAAAAGAAAGTCATGTGGTCACTTCCCGTTTTTGAAAAAATAAAAGGCCAACGAACCTTCAAAAAAACTTGTAAAGGCGATAATTTGTAGCTACTTTCTCTTGATTTTTTTTTCTCATCTGTTTTTTCACCATTTTTTTCCTACCCGTTTGCCCTTTTTAATCGGCAGAGTTCAGAAATCGATGATTATGCGGAGTAAAATTTAAATATTGCTGTATAGGACATGGGGGAACAGAACTTCAAATTGGAGACTTTTGTTAGCTTTTTGATAAACACATAATTTTAAAAAACCATGATAAAGAGTGAGCTGGGTAAAGGGATCATAAGGAAGCATCCATTGCCTTTGTCCAGTATACATGTCGACATAATGCGGTTCACCATAATGCATTTGTGCATAAAATAGAAGAAATCGTTACCGTTCACCATAAACAATCTGCAACTCAACATAAAGAAAATAGTCAAAAACGTTCACCATAATGCATTTGAAAATAATGCATCTCACCATAGAGAAGAGATTTAACACTTGTCGTTTCGACATAAAATCTGTAGTTTCAACATAACGCAGTTGAACATAAAGGAACTTTCATTTTAAAGAACTTGTCGTTTCGCCATAAAACTGTTTCTGTCATTTGGGCATAATACATCTCACCATAAACTAGGGAGCCATAGAGCAAGCCTATTTCGCTCTAGTTTATGGTGAGATGTATTATGCGCAAACGACAGAAGCATTTTATGGCGAAACAAGAAGTTTGAAGAAAGGCTTTAATGGTGAGAAACGTCTTGCATTATTGAAAAGTCGTTTATGGCGAAACGCTGTATGTTGAAATGCATTATACTCAAAATTTTTGAACTTTTGAGAGCTTTATGTTCAATTATGCCGAAACGCATTTTGGTGAACTACAAATTTTATATGTCGAAATGCAGATTTTTATGTTCAACTGCTTAGGGTGAAATGCGTTATGTTGAACGGTGTTCTCCCGCCTTTGTCTTAGAGAATACTACATGATAGTGGACATTTGTCGCTGCCTAGAAATCCAAATTAAAGATTGAAGATCAGGAAGGCCGGAAGAATTGATGTAATTGATTCTTACAGACCCCCTGCTTGTAGAGCATTCGATGGGTAAGAGGTTCAGCTATAAGTAGGTGACCCAGGGTCGCTCAATGGCATCGTCTCATAAAAATTCCAAATGCAAGGACGTCGATGGAAAAAGTCTTACATAAAAGCATAAATCACGGGATAATACAGGTTTGAACCTTTCTCGAGGCCTTAATTTATCTATTACCCATAGGATCGAAAAGTTACCGAGCCCTTTATTAGCATAGTAATAGTCGCTTGGAATGAAGTTGGTTTTTTTATTCAAGGGATTTTGAATCTTTACCCGAGAATTGATGGCTGGTAGACCCTTTGCCTTCAATATTATGTTAATGGTTTGACCGGCGTCCAACCTAATAGAAAAAGGTCGACAACCCCTTCAATACTCTTAATTTTAAAATCGTTTTCTAATTAACGTTTTGAATAAAAACATGACAACTTTGTAAGAATAATTATTTATAAAGATTTTAATGGAGGTTTTAATTGGTTTAGCAGTGGACCGTTATGTCTTTATGACTGGCGACCGTTTTGTAAAAAAAGGTAAATATAGGAAAAAAAAATCGTAAAAATACAGTAGTTCCAATCAAGGTTGAAACATTTTTTTTCGGTTTGCTATAAATTTTTGTCCCCCTTTTTCTCCCAATTACCTCCGGGGAGGAAATCAGATGTGAATCAAACGGTAAAGCCGATCGGAAAGGTCAGAGTCACTTCCTAAACGACCAAATAAGGGACTCCTTTTGTGAAGTCCTTGAGATCGAAAATAGAGAAGAAATTACCGGTACTTTATTTCCCGTAATTCCATAAACGTCTTTTTTCTTTCCTCCCTTTTTTCTCTCATTCTTACCTCAATAACGGATGTAATTACTGTCGAAATGTGAAAGGACACTTTGAAGCAGAATGCAATTAAAATTTTAAAACAAGGGTTTTAGGCCTTCCAGGTAAGTCACTGAGCAGCTAATTGAATTCGAAGACCTCGCTGCCAATGTCGTAGGAATCTTGTGGAAGTAATTGGGCTATCAGGAGATACGAATTTAAGTCCTCCATTATACAGTAAGCACCTGTCGAACCCCCTAGGTAAGCCGGCAGCAGGTATTCCTGATGTTGATAGTGGATGCATGAGGTCTGCCTAAGCGTTGTCTTAGCAGCTAATTGGTTTAGAAGACATCTTTGCCAACTATATTACAGGGCAAACAGGATTTCGACCTCTAGTCTCATAGACCAGGGAGCTCCTGTAAAACCTTATGGCACATAGGCAAGCCCAGACACAGCAGGCGTTCTTGATGTTGATATGATGCCCAGAGGTCCGCCTAAGCGTCTTATCCTAATAGCTAATTGGTTTAGAAGACCTCGTTGCCAACTATATTACAGGGCAATCAGGATTTCGAACTCTAGTCCTCCTAGATCAGGGAGCGCCTATCAATCCTCTAAGGTACATAGGTAAGCCCAGACACAGCAGGCGTTCTTGATGTTGATATGAGGCGCTCCGGGTACGAAGGACGAACTCGACATCGGACAAATTTTTTCACTTCCTTAAAGAAGTTATCGTGATACCCTCGAAGTCGGGTTTTTGGGGAAGGGTCCTCCAGTTTTTTTCATTTTCAGATTCTAGACCTCTTGGTGAATACACCCATATAATTTTTATGTTGAGTTCGCCATTTTTTCCCCTTTAAATACGTAAAAACCGAAACTTTAAAATGCGAATATCTCGAAACTACGTTTTGTCGAGTTCGCCCTTCGTACCCGGAGCGCCTCATATGATGCCACTGAGGTCCGCCTAAGCGTATTGTCCATGTAGCTAATTGGTTTAGAAGACCTCGTTCGCAATGACAATATTATAGAGCAATCAGGATTTCGAACCCTTGTCCTCATAGACCAGGGAGCACCTATGGCACATAGGTAAGCCCAACACAGCAGGCGTTCTTGATGTTGATATGATGCCACTGAGCCTAAGCGTATTGTCCTTTAGCTAATTGGTTTAGAAGACCTCGTTCGCAACGACATTATTATAGGACAATCAGGATATCGAGCTCTAGTCCTCATAGACCAGGGAGCACCTGCCAAACCTCTATGGCACATAGGTAAGCCCAGACACAGCAGGCGTTCTTGATGTTGATAGGATGCCGCTGAGGTCCTCCTAAGCGTCTTACTCGATCTCAATTTCTTGACGCCTATAAAGCTACCAAAATGGGTTTTTCCTGGTATCTTTTTCCTATGATTCTTTTTTAATTAACCTCCGTATAAGATTTCAACCCAGTTTTACAACTCACGTACTCGTGTCTTATGTTTTATACTTTATGGTGCCTACGTTCTTATTTTATGTTTAGCGATAAAAAGCAACTATTTCGTTTTGTGCTTCTTAAATTGGATTTTGGCTTAGTAAGGGAACTTGAGGCATTGACCCTTGGAGTATTTACGATTGGGTCTCAATCATTTTGTTTTCATTTATCCAATCTACCTCGTCTTTTAACTCCCGGGCGGTCATCTTCCCATCTCGCTCACACCCTTCCTTTCTCTCTTCACATCTTATTAAACCGATCCGCCCGGAGGGAATGCTGTAATAAAAGGCCCTCTCTTTTAATTGTTTACTTTATCTTTTTCGAGGAGGCGCGCGGGCGTCTGGAAGGCCGGGACTTGTTTATAATAAACATTTAGTGAGTGGCTCTCTCTCTCTTTGGGTCGAGACAAAAGGGGGTTTCCTGGCCTTTAATTTGGACGGGGGAGGCGGCACCTTTGCGTGCTCAAAAGCTCTCCTTTAATGTATGTCTGATGTAATTGGTGTAGGACGAGGGAAGGGTTACCTCTTACCAACAGGAAGGCCCAGCCGATCGTGACCCATCCTCCGCCCGCGCCCTTTAGTTAAAACGTAACCGGTAAAAACAAACCATGCACCTTTTTTTCTATACATGAACCTTCATATTTCGCTACCAAACCACCAAATCGAATTTCGCCCACCCCAAGGCAGATAAGTCTTGTGGCTTTTTAATCACAAAAGTTTTAATTTACAGATGATCACAATATGTTTAAATTCGAACACAAATTATGAGAAGGATCGATGAAGAGACGATGGGGCTGGAAGAAGAGAGATAATGCAGGTCGAAATTGAAGTAATCGAGGTAATACCAAAAAAGGAGAAATGACTGTGGAAGTGTATTGTCGTGGCAGTTGTAACTCGCAGTGGTGAAGCCGTAAACGAATCCGTCGCAGATGAAAGGGCTTCCAGAGTCACCGCTGCAGAATCCTTCGTTGTATTTGAGTGCGCTTCCACAAATTTCTCCGTACATGGTGACATTGTCTTGAGGGTACGAGTATTTTTTGCACCTTTCGACATCCCACGGCTGGAATTTGAAGACTTTAAGACGACGTGAAAGTTTTTCCGGGATGTTTTCTAATTCGAAGGGTTTGTATTGCGTTGTTCCCCAACCCATCGAGAAGCAAGTCGTATTTTTGGAGACCACACGGTTCCATTCTTTCATAAACGTCTTCCGTTCGGTACTTACAAGCGGGAGCGGTGCGAGCGTCTCCGTTGTTCGAACGGTCGTATGAGAAAAACAAGTCCGATATCATGAAGAGACTTCCGTCCATCCTTTTTTTGAAATCTTTGTGAAGAATAATTCGAAGAATTTTTCTCTCTTGAAAGCCTTCGCCATTTCTGTCTCTGATGTCGACGACTCCTCCGATGACGGACGTGTGGTTCAAGTCGCGTGGAATCGGCTTTCCGATAACTTTGTAGTTAGCAAGGCAATGGCCTGCGGTGATGACGCTTTTCACCGACAAAGCTGCACCTCCGCACACGACCCCTCCTATAAATGCGACTGCAAATGGGAACTCACCCTTAAGAGCGAATCTACCCCCAAATACCTTCCCTCCGTCGTCTTCATCCTTCGATCTCGCTTGATTCAACAAAACCACCAAAAATAACAATTTCATAATAAACCAAACATATCAAACTATAAATCATATGTTCTCGAAAAGGCCGAGGCAAAAGAGCAAAAGTCTTCTGCACCAACTGCTTGACCTTCATGTCTTTTCTTAGGAACCAACTTCTTCATCCGCCAACTCTCCTTTATAGATGGACTTCATTTAATAGGGACTGAACAATACGGAACCTTGACTCTTTTCTTACAAAGGCCTTACGTTAAAACATTGTGTAACTCACGTGATTAATTACGGAGCGTGTAAAAATGAAGTTTAATCGTTTTTGTGCTTTCGAGTCCAAAGCCCTCGTTCTCAACCGAAGAAAAGCGTCTTCGTGTTGAAGAGAGTCCATTGTTTAATTCCACACGCTAAGGATCGTGAATGACGAAATATTATGTTCTTGTTCAGACTACCTAATGAATAAAAATCAACCTTTAGATTCGTTAGGTAATGGGACGATCACGTTTTCGGTCTTTGCATCTTCCGGACAGATGAAAACGAGGGAAAATTTTCATATTGTGCGGATTTATCGTGCGTTCCCCTCCTCCATCAACACCTCGACTAACGAACCGCTAGACTACTCACGTATCTCGTTAAGGCCGACTTTTTATCCACTTCATCCGCTAAAAAGATAAAAATTCAAGTTTTCGGTGGTAAAAGTTCGACACCCTTCCTCCGGTCATTTTCCCATTCATTTACACCGCCTTGACTGGTCATTAACTCTTATGGTGGCTCTTTGTTCCGGGCCGACATTATGTGGGCACTCTATTTTAACAATTTACCTTTTCTCTCTCTCCCCTTTTATACCCGGGTTCTCTTAGCTCCATTGTTCCCACCGTTTTCGGGCTCGAGATCTTCAAGTAATGATATGGCTCTGTAGTGCTCGTTTGTTAAAGAACAGTTTGTTATCTCGGGTTGAATTTGTAAAGGGGAGATAAAAGCGAAGAGGGTGGAAAGAGCTTTTTCTTCAAAAGGAAAATCTCTCATACAATTTCCAACAATAGCCTTTGACCTCATCGTCTTCAAAAACTAAAAATATGTGCCAAGGTCAGGGCTTTCGCCATAATGCCATGGCGCCGGGAAAACAGATTGGCCTGCAGGATTTTAACTTTCTTAAAGAAGTTATTGTGATACCCTACACGTCAGGTTTTTGGGGAAGGGTCTTCCAGACCCGGAGGTCAAATCGAATATTGATCTTTACCGATCTCAACTTTGTCTGTGGTGCCGGCCGTCCGTCCGTAGCATTTTTTCCCGGAACACTTTACGGCCACAGTTTTCAAACCGATTTTCACCAAATTTCACACAATTTCTTTAGCCGGTGAAGAAGAATGTCGAAAAATGGCGAGATATGTCTGTTAGAAATTTTAAAAAATTCGCTGCGGCCGAACCGTTCCGATTTTCACCAATTACTCCTTATATTTTTAAGAATTTTTGGTGAAAAAAATTGCCACTTTTTAATTATTATTTTTTTTTGTAGGGAGAAATTTCATACTTCTACCCATCACGAGAGGCACATCCCTAGGCCAAAGAGCCCATTATTTCTACCTTGACACTTAAAAATTTTCGAAAAAAAGAACTTCGACAATTTTTCAAAAAAAAAAAAAAAAAAAACTCGGAAAATTTTTCAAAAAAAAAAAAAAAAAAATTAAAAAAAACAACCCCCCCCCCCCTTATACTTCCCCTCCTTATACTTCCCCTCCCTTCGTTATACTTTCGTTCCCATATACTTCCCCCTGTTATACTTCCCTCCCATTACTTCCCCTCCGTTTTACTCCCCTCCGTTATACTTCCCCCTCCTATATTGTTACTTCTCTTTAAGGAAGTTTTCGTTGGAAGCTCTTCAAACCAGTACTTTTTTTGCGTCTTTTGTGGAAGCCGGTAAATCCTAAATCACCGAAAACTCCTCACATAAAAAAATAATTCCCCGACTTAAAATTCAAACCCGCTTTTTGCCGCCCAAAAGCATAAACGGCGTAAAGTCTAAAATCGATTAGGTTCCAATTTCATATTTTATATTACACGAGATGAATAATTCAAATGAATTTTAAGCGATGTTTATATTTTTTGACAAATATAAGAAACATTTCGTGTTACGGAGGTTTTAGAGTTGAATACTAAACGTTTTCATGATAGGCATGAAATGATTGTTGGGTTGGGAGAGACAAAAGGCGGAGGTACGGCGCATACTGATCGGGAAGGGTCCTGATTTGTAATTAAAGGGCGTACCGACATTTTTCCGGTCGGAGTACCCACTCGAATAAAGCAATTTCGCCCTAAAATTTTCAGACCAAAAGGTAGTCGCTTTTCAGTCTGACGAACGGCGTCAAATTAAAATAGAGAAAACGCTCTTTCCGCTTCCTCGATTTCAAATTGTCTTGATATTTATTTCAATTTTTTTCCTTCCTTCTCTTTTTCTTAGTGTAGCATTAAAAAACTACTTTCTCCATCGCACGGCTATTAGATATCGTTAAAAAAAGAGCTATTTTCTTTATGCACTTAGCTTGACAAAAGTTATAACTAAAAAGCTTTTAAAATCTTTCTTTGAAAAGGTATTTTGGTCTAAAGATGAAGAGATGAAGTGGGCATTTGCTTCGCTCAAGGCATCTTGATTTCCAGGCTTCCGGAAGACCTTGAAGACATGAGAATCAGGATGAGGCGTCTTCAGCAAGGCTTCTCTGAAATTTGCTGTGAGCGTCACAAAGGATTCGTGAAGATATTTTTGAGGCGGGAAAGGCATTGTCGAGTTGGTGATTACAGGGGCTAATAAATGCCTTAAGATAGTCATCTGATCTTCGTGCTTCGTGATGGTTTGTTCAAGCATGAAAAGGGCCGCTATTTGGTCCCTTGAAAAAAGCATCCCTTTGTCCCCGAGGCCCTACATCATCGACTTTTTTCTCCTTCGTCTACCTGGTTCCCTTTAAAGGGGAGTTTTTTTTTCTTCTAAGTGGGCGCCACGTCTTGGAATTCACCTCCAGGGCGTAACTACACCACGAATTAAATTCGGGCTGCGTTATTGGTTTCATTATCGGCCTCCTTTGGTGTCAAATCCCCGTTGGGAGAGAAAAAAATGTAGGGAAGTTGCCCGCTGGGCTTTTTTTCGTGCGGGGTCGCGAAAATGACGTCTATGGGTGCTTTAAAAACACTTAAAAGTTTTTCCTCCAGGAGTAACGGAGTCTAGAACAAACGAGTAAAGACCAAAAAACGCGTATGTCCCTCATTGGCCTTAAATACGAAGAAAAATTAAAAAACTTTACGATGTAGCCTCATAAAAAATTCAACGGACACCACTTTAGCCTATATTTCTTCTTTTAATGATAAAGAGAGCTCAATTAGTGCGCAAAAAAAAGTGAACGCTAGGAGATAAGAATAGAAGACGCTGCAAACCTCATAAAATTTAGCAGCCAAAACACACTGGAAAATGATATGCAATAGCAATCTTAAAAATGCGAGGTTGGCAGTTTACCCATTACGATTGAGCCAAAGCCTCTTGTATTGGAATGTCCACATTTTACCAATCTTAACGAAACTTAGATTAATTAGCGCGATGGTAATAGGCCGAAAATCATATACGTAACGCCATCTAGCGAGGATTAAACACACTTTTGTGCATGACGTCAATCTGGAAATGCAAGGAACAAATATACCGGGTGTCTGGAAGCATACGTCTGGGAGAGCGTTAAAAGTGGTTTTATGAAAAAGTTAAATGTAAACCCCCCATAGTTTAAGTAGAAGAATGCCCCCAACAGAACCTAACTTTGTTATTTCAAATGAGAACCCCTATTTTTTATTTCAGATTCGTAATCTACGCAAAATTTCAAGTAGATTTGACTATTTTTATGACCATTTTCGACAACTTTAAAAAATGTAAAATTTTAGCGTTTTTTGCGTTAAAATCCGTTAAAATCGACCTAAGAGACTCATTTTTTTATTCCACTTATTTTTAGACTAGCTTTTTAGACTATTCATATGATCATTTTTGACAACTTTAAAAAATGTCAAATTTTACCGTTTTTTGCTCTAAAATCGACCTAAGGACAACATTTTTTTTTATCCACTTATTTTTGTCCGAAGATTCTAACTGTCACAATTTCAAGCATCATCCTGCATCACGAGATTTCGTCGCTGACGGCAATTTTTCAAGTTGGAACCCAAATTTCTTACTTCAGAAATGAAAATGAAGGGTTCTGTTGGGTTAATAGTCATGACTGTTTAGCCGACGATTCAAACACTGTGCTGATCTAACGTCTGTTTAGCAGACGATTGGTCGACTATTTAGCTGAAGAGTCAACGACTGCTCAGCCAAAGATTCTAACACTGACTAGCTGCTGATCTAACGTCAATTTAGATGACGATTAGTCGTCTATTAAGCTGAAGAGTCAACGACTGTTTAGCCGAAGATTCAAGTACTGGCGTAGAAGGATTTTAATATCAAAGTTGACGTCAGATAACTTCAGATTGACAGATAAATTGCTCCACATGCTCCAGGAGTTTCAAACCAGTTTTATACTGCGTTTGGAACAAAGCTAATATTTTACTAGCCAACCTAGATACCTATTCATCATGGCATCACTGCACATGCATAATGGAAAATAAAATATTACTGTATATGTTAAAAAAAAAAAAAAGAAAAAAAAGGCACCCTGTATATCCAAACGCATTTTAAACTACATCATCAAATTCTTTGATTTAAATTAAGGGGTTCACATTTAACTTTTTTTCATAATAAAACCACTTTTTAACGCTCTCCCAGACGTATGCCGTGTGTTTCCGGACACCCTGTATACCCCCCCCCCCCCATGGACGATCATGGTCCTGTCAAGAAATTTGGCTTCAACAAGTTCATTAAAGGACGAAAGCAGAAAAGAAGGTTTGGTACTTCTGGAATGAATGTCACCAATATTCCATGGCGTTGTTATATGATTTGACGAGTAAACAGCAGGTGATTTTGGAAGGATGTTATGGAGGATATTTTCAAAAAGTTTTGTAACAAAATAAATAAGTAAAATGAGGTTTAATTTAAAAGAATTAAAAAATAATGGTAATAAGAATTAGTCTTTTCGGTCCTTCTTCTTAAGATCCTTGAGAAACTGAGCAACCTTCATTTTCCTCTCATTTTGTAAAAGAGAGTCTTTTTTCTCTCTGTGCCTTTTCGTTATTTCCGATGACTTCTTAAGACGTTTTTCCAAAGAGTTGGCGACTTCTTCAGCTTCTTTCGGCGAGTTTTCATCTTCTGAGCTTTCCTCGACGGGAAGAGCAGAGGGAACTTCAAGTCCTTCAGTTTCTTTTGGCTTTTTGATTGAAAAACTAACTGGGACGGTTTCCTCTTTTTGCTGTTGTCAACATTTTTGGCTTCCTTTGCTTTAAGAAGTTCTTCTTTATAGAAAAAATTATAAGGATTTTTGGAGTTTAAAAATGAAAAACGAACGTCACCACGTTTACCGACTGCATGTTCAAAACGGTTCCCATTTTTCACGACGTATTTGACCATCGTTAAAATAATCTTCTGCATGTATTCAGGTGGAGTGATCTTCGGAGTTTCTTTGGGTGGTTCCTCTGGTGGCGGAGGGGCAATACTAGGATGCAAATATTGATCTTCTTTTTCATCATAATATTGCTCTTTAGGTACATAACTCCCAGATTTGATTAAACCTTTTAAATGCAAATAGTAAGCGTGGAGTTGATGGGTGTGAGAAAGAAATTCAAAATTTTTATTCGCTTGCTGTTTGACTTTCATCAAAATTTCCATCTGCGGGCCTTGCTGTGCAACAAACAAAGCAGTCTTTTCAATAATCGCATTCAATTTGACAGTTTCTGGTAAAACCATGTCTGGAGGAAGTTGAAGATCTGATGAAGGCACAAAAGGTTTACTCGGTACGTCTTCCACAGGGGCTTCATTTGGTACATCGTAGTTAAACTGTACTTGACTATATTCTTGATCTTTTTTTGCCTTTTGGCGTTTTCTTCGCGGAAAAATATTTCTTCTTCTTCATTTATGTACAAAGATCGGTAACGTTCTTCATCGCACATTTGCTCCAAAGCATTTTCCTCTTCACCGAGCTCATAATTAGCATCAGCTTTTGCTTCATGTGAAGACAAATCGTAAGCGCTCCTCGTCCATCGTATCTGTCAATCTTTAAAGTTTCGTCTCCCATCCATGGTATCAGATGAGATCCGCTGTCTATCGTCATCGCTTTCTCATCATCTCTGAACAGCTTACAGGCATAACCGAAGACCAATAAATCAATTTTCGACTGCTCATCATTAACTTTCAATGCCATCATGAATCTAAAACATAAAAATGAAACATCCACCAAAAAAACTTATTTTTTACCTTGCACACGATATATGAAGACTTGCGTATCTGGAGGGAGAACAAGAAAATCTTGTTCTGAGACAGTAAATTCTTCTTTTTTACAACAAGGTTGCAGTCATCTTAAAATAAAAGTTAAAAACAATACTTAAAATTTTGGCATACCTAGAATACGTAAAAATTCTTCAATTGTGTCTAAATTACGGACTGTGCAAGCAACAAAACCGACGGTTTCAGATTTGATGAAATGTCTGAGTGTACGGCATAAAGAAGGCAGAGAAGAGCTGTCATATACAACATCTGAAAAGAACAAATTATTAGGCACAGAAGAAAAGACTTAAGTTAGTGATTTTTAGACCAGCTGGGTTCTATAAAATTGACCAACTTTGCAGTTAATGCTCCCTGTATGCCGCAGCCTCCTAGTAAAAAAATTGATTCATTGGTAAATGTACTCTTTTCGTACCTCGTATTCGGCAACATCAGAGGAGAAGAGGAAAAACCAGCTGGATGAAATAGAGTAGCATAGTGTACTAAAGATCTCTTGAGGTAGTCTGCATTAAAATCTGCTTTTTTAATCTCCAATTTGGCTAGGATTTTAGTACAGCAGTTAATCAGCAGAAGTAGACAAGGAGCAGAGAAAAAAAGAAGAGATTTGTGCAAAACTAAATTTTTATTGAACAATTATAATAATCCTAACGTTTCAGAGTTTCAAGAAGCCAATTTCTGTACATGGTTAAAGGAATGTCATCTGGTGACGTCTCACGCCATTGATTGACACAAAAAATTTTAAAAGAATCATTCCCATACTTTCCAATCCCATGAAGTTCTATTGGATATTCCCAATCTTTATTTAAATATTCAGAAGTAAACTTAAATATTGTTCCAGTTCTTAAATTTCCGAGTCCTAAAGGAGATATAATGTCCGAAACATCTTTTTCATCGGCTTGGAGGAGTGATTCAGGTGTAGGCCATTTGTGAAGGAATTTGTGTAGTTGAGGGATCGCTTTTGAAGCTAGAGTTTTTGTTAGGAATATGGTGGCGATTAAAAGTTGCCAAGGTGATGAATAAAGGTCTTCTTGAATGAGCGAATAAGGCGAACGTGGCGGAACCCATGATGGGTCACGATGAGATGTTTTTTTAAAATATTTACTAGTCAAGTGTTTATTTTAGTCTATTTTTGGTCCCAGGTCTTCTCCTTGTACGAAATTCTTTATCGTATTCTTCCATTTAAATTAGACTAACCTGCAGCTAAGACGACATCGGGTTTTAGATCGAATTCTTCTACGTTTTCCCAATTGAGGTTTAAACGTTGGCTGAGATTTGATTGAGTTGGATGTTGTTTGAGCTGTTCGAGGACGGCTGGATGGCAGTCGGAAAACGAATATGATGATGGAGATGTTTCTTTTATGAGGGCAAGTCCTGTTAGGCCAGATCCACTTCCTAATTCCAAAACGTTTTTGTCGGTGAAGAAACTTTTATGTTTAATACACCAGTTTGCAAGCGCCACTCCAGCCTAAAAACACCGTAGAATTAATGCCACTTTTTTTATAGTTTAGCTGTGGCAATAGGGATCAAGGGCCAAAAAGCGTTTTTAAGTTTTTTAGTCTCCAAAAACGAGATATTTCCCACATTTTGGTACATATTTTTTTAGGAGAGTGGGCGTTTTCACAAAAACCCATATTTTGGTAGGTTTTCAGCAATTTTTTTTAGACAGAAAAACCCTACTTTAATGATTTTCGGATTTTCCTTAGCTTTTTGACAGAAACAACATTTTTACAGGATTTTTTAGTGATTTTCCTTGGATTTTGACAGAAAATTTTCACTGATTTTTGAAAATTTCGAACAGGTTTAAGAGATACAAATTGTGCCTTTTACGTGGTTGAACATTTTGGGGATAAAAATTTTTTCTTCAAATCTTTAGGGTCTAGGCCAGTGATTCTCAACGGGGGCGGTACTGGGGGCGCTGGGAAGTTACTGGGGGCGTTTAGCAAATTTGGGTGATAGGGGGGCAATGGCTAAGTGCTGGGGCGTTAGCGTGAGTCCTTTTTTTTAAATTTATTTTTATTAATGCGATAAAAAATTTTGTTAAAAAAAACCTATATAACAAATCAGGGTCTCTTTGAAAATCGAGATACTAAACCAACATTACCGCCAAGTCTTGCGGGTTTAGTATGACAAAAGAAAATTTGAGAAGAGATGAAGCGCCCGTGCTCCCGTTTCAAGCTCCCCTTGGCGTCGCGAAATACTTGTTTATAATATATTAATCAGTGATTACTGATGAGTTAGATGATATATGTTATCAATTACTCTGAAATCCTTAAAATTTCGGAAAAGATGCTTTCTACAGGCTAGGGCTTCCTCCCTCAGTATTCTAACATTTTAAAAGGCTTCAAAAAGGTTGAGAAACACTGTTTAAGATGATTTTCGGGATTTTCCTTGGTTTTTTGACAGAGAAACCCCATTTTCACTGGATTTTTGAAATTGTGCCTTTTACGTGGTTGTACATTTTGGGCTGAAATAAAAATTTTCTTCTTCAAATCGCCATAGGCTAGTAGGTAATGAATATATGAAGTATAGTTTTTAATCACCCTATTTTTCAGGATTTTTTTGGTTTTTTTTTTGACTGAGAAACCACATTTTAACAGGATTTTTTGGATTTTTGATAGGGTAAACCCTATTTTTACAGAATTTTGGTAATTTTCCTAGGTTTTTGACAGAGAAACTCCATTTTAGCAGATTTTTGAAAATGTCGCACAGGTTAAGAAACACAATAGTGCCTTTTACGCAGTTGTACATTTTGGGGCAACTTAAAAATTTTCTTCTACGAATCTTAGGCTAGGCAAATGCGGGGTTGGCGATAAACATGGTAAAAAAGAATCAAAGGAATAAAAAAGGTTTTAGTTTTCACCAAAAACCATATTTTGCTGGATTTTCAGCAGTATCTTTTAGACAGAAAAACCCTATTTTTCATGATTTCCAGGATTTTTCCTTGGTTTTTTGTCAGACAAACCAATTTTTACAGAATTTTAGGAATTTCTCAGTCTTTTGACAGAGAAACCCTGTTGTTACAGAATTTTGGTGGTTTTTTAAGTTTTTGACAGAGAAACCCAATTTTTACTGGATTTTTGAAAATTTTGAACAGGTTTAAGAGATACAAATTGTGCCTTTTACATGGCTGTACATTTTGGGCCGATTTAAAAATTTTCTTCTCCAAATCTCAGGGCCTCGGCAAATGCCGGTTGGCGATAAATATGAAATAAGGTTTTTAGTCAACCTATTTTTACATGATTTTTAGAAATTTTTCATAGTTTTTTTAACAGAGAAACCACATTTTTACAGGATTTTAGAATTGCCCGTTTTTTGACAGAGACCTTATTTTTTAGAGAATTTTGGTAGTTTTTTATTTTTGACAGAAAACCCATTTTTGCTGGATTTTTGAAAATGTCGCACAGGTTTAAGAGATACAATTGTGCCTTTACGTGTTGTACATTTGGGCAGATTTAAAAATTTTCTTCTCCAAATCTCAGGGCCCGGTATGGTTGGTGATGAAGAGGTAAAAAGGGTTTTTTGTCACTTATTTTTACATGATTTATAGAATTTTTCCTTAGTTTTTTCGACAGAGAAACCACATTTTAGAGGATTTTTAGGACTTCCTCAGTTTTCACAGAGAAACCCCATTTTTACTGGATTTTGGTAAGAGATACAATAATTATGCCTTTAACGCAGTTGTACATTTGGGACAACTTAAAATTTTTTCTACGAATCTTTGGGCCTAGGCAAATGCTGGGTTGGCGATAAATATAGTAAAAAAAAAGGATTTTAGTTTTCTCAAAAACCCATATTTTGCTGGATTTTCAGCAATTTCTTTTAGATAAAAACCCTATTTTTCATGATTTTTCCTTGGTTTTTTTGACAGACAAACCACATTTTACAGGATTTTTAGGAATTTCTCAGTCTTTTGACAAGAAATCCCGTTGTTACAGAATTTTGTAGTTTTTCTTGGTTTTTGACAGAGAGGCCCAATTTTACTGGATTTTTTGAAAATTTCGAACAGGTTTAAGAGATACAGTTCTACATTTTGGGCCGATTTAAAAATTTCCTTCTCTAAATCTCAGGGCCTCGGCAAATGCTGGGTTGGCGAAAATATGGTAAAAAAAGGTTTTTGGTTTTTACCAAAACACATATTTTGCGGATTTTCAGCAGTTTCTTGCAGATAGAAAAACCCTATTTTTCATGATTTTTTCTTGGTTTTTTTGAAAGACAATCCACATTTTTAAAGGACTTTTAGGAATTTTTATCAGTTTTTGACAGAGACACCCCATTGTTACTGGATTTTTGAAAATGACACACTAGTTTAAGAGATAAATGGTGACTTTTTCAGTTGTACCTTCATTTTGGGCCTATTTAAAAATTTTCTTTCCGAATCTCAGGGCCTCGGCAAATGTCGCGTTGGCGACAAAAATGAAATATGGGTTTTTTAGTCAAAATTTTGGTTTAATCAACTCTTGTCCAAATTAGGCATATTTCCAGTTTCCAAATTGAATAAACTAGGTGCCGATTACAGAAAACTCTTCAGCTATTCTTATTGGCTCCAGATTAACCAGTGCCTTACCACTTATTTAACTTATTAGAACCTCACCTGCAAGTACATAAACCAGTAGTTCCTGAGATATGAAGTTGTTGTTCTCCTTTAGCGTGATGACAGTACCATCACCATAATAAAATGTTTAAATGTGTCGTCCTTCTCCTCTTTCGAATGACTTCCACCAGCTTCTCGTAAACACGTCCGTTATTCAAGTCTTCTCTTCAATCTAAAATCCTATCATTAAAAATGTTTAAAAATCAGCAAAATTACTGGCTGATAAGATATTTAAGAAAGGCTTTCTGATAAGAAAGCTTCACAGGATATTTTTTTCAACAGTGGATGATCTAAAGTGTAATCTAGAAGTGTTTCAAAGTGAATTCACAGCTATCATACGTCAGATGAGACAAATGGAATAAAAGATCCTAAAAAATCTAAAGTTAAATACAATAAAAAAATGAAACGTACCTTCCATTGAAAAACTTAAGATCTAAAACACAACAGAACTTTTTATGAAAATCCTTTAGTATGAACATTTTATTTCGTCGCATTTTGACATATTAAGAAATAAAGCATTTTTATGCTTCTGGAACGTTGTTTTTGTTTGAAGGACAACGTAGGTTGCTTTAGGTTATTCAACATGTGGCCAACTCACTATCAAATTTTAGCATGCCTACTTATCAATATAAAATTTTTAAAAAATAATGCCCTTTGGGCTTTTGACACTTTAAGAATTTTAAGATTTCATTAAAATTTAATGAATCATATTTTTATTATAAAAATATGAAATTATCAATGAGAACAAGGACAGTTTACGCTCTCTGTTGGTATTTTTTAAAACTAAAATTATTAAAGTTTACTAGTTTCCTAGTGACATCTTTCGGATGCCAAGAAAAACTGAATTCCGATTCCTTTTTTTTTTCTTCTTTTTTCTCAAATTGGAAGTTAATTAGTTTTTTTGTTCTTCTAAATCTTTTAAAAATTAAACTGCAAGTCTGGAGCCGGACAAGTAGTGCAATTTAATAATTTTTCATCCCTTCTAACAGATATTTCAAAAATATTCGCCCAGCACCACACGGAAAAGGAGAATGTGCTGCCAAAATTTCCCTACATACAAAAAAAAATAGTGATACCCTCCACGGGTTTTGGGGAAGGGTCTTCCATACCCCGGAAGGTCAAATCGAATATTGATCTTTACCGATCTCAACTTTGTCTGTGGTGCCGGCCGGCCGTACAAAAATTAAAAAAAAAAACAGAAAATTTTTTGAAAAAAAAAATCCCCCTCCGTTATAGTTCCCTCCTTTATACTTTCCCTTATATTTTCCCTCCGTTATACTTACCGTATTTTACTTCCCCCTCCGTTATAGCTCTCTCCCTTATACTCCCCCCTTTATACTTCCCTTCCATTATACTTCTCCCTCCTTTATACTTCCCCCTCCGTTATACTCCCCCTCCTTTGTACTTCCCCCTCCGTTATACCTCCCCTTTCATATACTTCCCGCTCCTATATATACTTCTCTATATTTCTATATGATATGGGGAAGATCGGACCTACGGCCCTATCGCATCAAACAAATTTTTAAGCAGACCCGCCATTTTCGGAATTTCAAAATTACCTCTTGAAATATTTGTGAAAATTAAGGAGTATTCTGTAAAAATCTGGTGAAAATCGGATGAAAAATTGCTGCCGTGAAGTATTCCAGAAAAACTGACGGCCGGCACCACTGACAACCTCATGATCGGTAAAGATCACCTACCACTTTACCGGGGTCGAGACCCTTTTCCATGGAGGGATTCACAATTTTCTTTTACAATAATCATTCTTTTTATAGCCCACAAGTTGAAAATAAAAAAATTAATCGTTTAGGATAAAATTAGTGTTTTTGAATAAGCGAGGGCTACCGTTCATTTGGGTGAGAAAAAGATAATTAAAAATAGACGAGCGATTAGAGCTAATGGGTCGGACGGACGAAGAAAATAAGATGAAAAAGAGTTTGGGGCAGGTCGTGAGGGGTCACCGACCGGCAATCGACCTACACCCCGGGGTGGATATTTTACTGCGCCTTCTTCCATTTATTAACCGAACTCGGATAATTCATAAAGATGAATATCTACTCTAAGAACATGATGTGAGTCAAAGGCTTTGATCACCGACCCACGGAGGCAGAACCTTTTATAATTGTTGTGTCCTAAAAGAAAAAAAAGTCAAAATTCGCCTTTTGAGGGCTGAGGCTTAGCCTCTGAGGGCAACGACCTTCCCCAAAAGGTTCACCCTTTTTAAAATAATCCTTAAAAGTCCGACCCTACCAAAAATTACTAAATATGGATTTAAAAAAGAAGGAAAAAGAGTTCAGTGACTTATCCCCCTAATTCCTTGAGAAAGGTTAAACTGCAATTTTGACATTTCTTGTACAAATAAGCCCTTCAATGTGATCCCTTTTTTACAACTTCCCCTTCTTTTCTACCTTCTTTCTACCTTTTTTCGGCACAACATCAAAAGAAATATAAATTAAGGGTCGGATTCTTATTGCAAACAGACCTTGAAAGGATTTTAAAGGTTGACGTCCTTAAAATAATAAAAAAAAAGTTCCTAAACATAAGCCCTGAGGTTACTGACCTTACAATAGACTATCATGAAAACAACCCTTGGGACAGCCAAAAAAAGTTTTTTTTTTTTCACTCACTTCCTTTGGAACAAAAACCGCACAAGTTCGTCACCCCCGAACCCTTATTGTGTTGCATAATGCACTTTT